>CM061048.1:49395720-49503975 GCA_030762985.1 Adelphocoris suturalis
AAAATTTTTTGAAGCACATGCAGTATAATCAGGTATAGAGTGGGCAACATCAAAATTTGCACTCCATGTTTCAGTCAGACAAATCACATCCGGTTTATTTTTTAAAAGAGCTAAACTACAAAGAAACTCATCGAAATTTTTGTGTATGCTTCTGATGTTTGTATTAATGATTAATAAATTACCTCGGTTACTTGCTCCAAGTTCATTATTCAATTTTAGTATGTTCTCACATATAATCTCCTCTATCGGAGAAGGGCCATCCAAAATATCAATGAGGTTATTCATATTAGTTGGTAAATCGTTACTATTCTTTCAGCTCTATGATCAGATAATAAGTATTAACCTCCTAGTCGCTACAACGGAAATGAGCCCTGAGTCTTCCCTCAGTGTCCAATTTCTGAAGCTGTGCCTCACGCAAAATCCTGATGGAGTTGGCAGCCTCATCCTTCTTCATGAAAATCCGACCATCCTTTGTCCAGACGTAACGGTATTGGTATTCCTTTTTGACGAGTTTGGTCAGCCACAGTAAACGCCTGTTCGACGGTGTTAGTTTGTCGTTGAGAAATAGTTGACGGTCTTTTGGTAGACTTTCTTTCACATCCGCTGCGAAAACTCCTTTTTTCTCACGAAAACATCGAAGCAAGGAATTCTTTTTATCGATGGAAGCAAATTTAACCGACAAAATATTTATCACCTTCTTTGTATGAGTACGGATGCGGTAAGCAGCAACAATATCTTCATTAACCAATTCGCATTGCACATGATTAGCTAGATGAAGGATAACGTCCTTTGGATTTTCGTCATCGAATTCCGGTAGTCCATTCAATTCCGCCTCGCTTGCGATGGCCGCCTGATCGAGAATTTCTCTTCTTTCCGCTAATATTTCTATTTCACGTTTTAATGACAAATTCTCCTCGTATAATTTCTCATTCGTGTTAGTCAAGTCCCTGACATTGTTTTCCAATGCGGTAACCTTGGACAAAATTTCATCCATTTTGCCGAATGCGAATGGAATGCGAATGGAATGTCAATGGAATGTCAATGGAATGCGAATGGAATGTCAATGGAATGCGAATGGAATGTCAATGGAATGCGAATGGAATGTCAATGGAATGCGAATGGAATGTCAATGGAATGCGAATGGAATGTCAATGGAATGCGAATGGAATGTCAATGGCATGCGAATGGAATGTCAATGGAATGCGAATGGAATGTCAATGGAATGCGAATGGAATGTCAATGGAATGCGAATGGAATGTCAATGGAATGCGAATGGAATGTCAATGGAATGCGAATGGAATGCGAATGGAATGTCAATGGAATGCGAATGGAATGTCAATGGAATGTCAATGGAATGCGAATGGAATGTCAATGGAATGCGAATGGAATGTCAATGGAATGCGAATGGAATGTCAATGGAATGCGAATGGAATGTCAATGGAATGCGAATGGAATGTCAATGGAATGCGAATGGAATGTCAATGGAATGCGAATGGAATGTCAATGGAATGCGAATGGAATGTCAATGGAATGCGAATGGAATGCGAATGGAATGTCAATGGAATGCGAATGGAATGTCAATGGAATGCGAATGGAATGTCAATGGAATACGAATGGAATGTCAATGGAATGCGAATGGAATGTCAATGGAATGTCAATGGAATGCGAATGGAATGCGAATGGAATGTCAATGGAATGCGAATGGAATGTCAATGGAATGCGAATGGAATGTCAATGGAATGCGAATGGAATGTCAATGGAATGCGAATGGAATGTCAATGGAATGCGAATAGAATGTCAATGGAATGCGAATGGAATGTCAATGGAATGCGAATGGAATGTCAATGGAATGCGAATGGAATGTCAATGGAATGCGAATGGAATGTCAATGGAATGCGAATGGAATGTCAATGGAATGCGAATGGAATGTCAATGGAATGCGAATGGAATGTCAATGGAATGCGAATGGAATGTCAATGGAATGCGAATGGAATGTCAATGGAATGCGAATGGAATGTCAATGGAATGCGAATGGAATGTTAATGGAATGCGAATGGAATGTCAATGGAATGCGAATTGAATGTGAATCGAATGTCAATAGGATGCGAATGGAATGTCAATAGAATGTGAATGGAATGTCAATGGAATGCGAATGGAATGTCAATGGAATGCGAATGGAATGTCAATGGAATGCGAATGGAATGTCAATGGAATGCGAATGGAATGTCAATGGAATGCGAATGGAATGTCAATGGAATGCGAATGGAATGTCAATGGAATGCGAATGAAATGTCAATGGAATGCGAATGGAATGTCAATGGAATGCGAATGGAATGTCAATGGAATGCGAATGGAATGTCAATGGAATGCGAATGGAATGCGAATGGAATGCGAATGGAATGTCAATGGAATGCGAATGGAATGTCAATGGAATGCGAATGGAATGTCAATGGAATGTCAATGGAATGCGAATGGAATGTCAATGGAATGCGAATGGAATGTCAATGGAATGCGAATGGAATGTCAATGGAATGCGAATGGAATGTCAATGGAATGCGAATGGAATGTCAATGGAATGCGAATGGAATGTCAATGGAATGCGAATGGAATGTCAATGGAATGTCAATGGAATGCGAATGGAATGTCAATGGAATGCGAATGGAATGTCAATGGAATGCGAATGGAATGTCAATGGAATGCGAATGGAATGTCAATGGAATGCGAATGGAATGCGAATGGAATGCGAATGGAATGTCAATGGAATGCGAATGGAATGTCAATGGAATGCGAATGGAATGTCAATGGAATGGGAATGGAAAGCAAATCGAATGTCAATAGATTCCAATGAATTAGAATAATGAATGCGAATGGAATGTCAATGGAATGCGGATAGAACGTCAATGGAATGCGAATGGAATGTCAATGGAATGGAATGTCAATGGAATGCGAATGGAATGCAAATGGAATGTCAATGGAATGCGAATGGAATGTCAATGGAATGCGAATGGAATGTCAATGGAATGCGAATGGAATGTCAATGGAATGCGAATGGAATGTCAATGGAATTTATGGTCCAAAGTTAAAAAAACCTTTCCGTTTTGGTGACGCATATTAGTGGTTTTTAATTTTTTTTTATTTGGAGCTTTTAGCGAATTTTTGAAGAAAATTAAGCTATTGCTCTCGCCTCAAAATTTGTAGAATGTGAATTTTTGGAAAAAATTTATGCAGAAATCCGTTTCAGGCTATTCTGAATCATATTCTGAAGTTTAACGCATTTTTTTATGTATGTATGTATATATGTATGTATGTATGTATGTGTCATTCCAGACGATAACTGTTTGTAGAATTGTGCTAGAAACTTCAAACAAATTTTAAAATGTTAAGGACACAAAACGAAAGTTCAAGTTCGTTGGCCAGCATGATCGGATTACATCTTCGGGTTGAAATTTTCAAAAATGTAGTCAACAATTTCAAAATAGCCTGTTTTTTGCGATTTGTTGTGCGAAATAATTTTTTCAGCATACTAACATGTGGTATATTCGGAATCAGCGTAAAATTTCCTATAAGAATATGTATCAAGTTTTCAAAAATTTCAAAGTTGAAAAATCAGTCAAAAATCGAAATAAAGCCGTTCGCTAGTTGTAAAAATCGGTAATATTTGTTGCTATTTGTTGTAATTGACAGTTTTTCTGTCAATTTCTTGCTGTGGGATACTAGATTCGAATGCAACTGACTTTATATCACTCGTAATATAAAGCCTCATCATCGATTGGCTGTGGAAATCCGTTTCTTTCATATGACGTCGGTATGTTATTTTATTTTATGTCAAGATTTGATGATGTTATGATACTATACTGTTAAGATTTCAACTGCCTTCAATACTGACCACATTGGACATCAAAATCTATGAATATTTACCTACATTTGTGTAGTGGATTTATATATGTTTTACTTGGTGTAGGTAGACCAAGTGGGACATTTATATTCTGGTTATGCGGGTTAGTCCCTGAGGTATTCCTGTAAGGAATGTGAGCGAAATCGCCAAGGTCAGCTTGCTTGGCGGGAGGAACCGAGGGGTAGTTCGTGTCGCAGCCGCGTGGAGCACTGGGCTCGCATAGTGGGTGCTGGGTTCGATCGGTTTGGTGCTGAGCCGTTGTGTAATATTCCGGCCTAAGATTTATATCTGTAGGAGGAATATGTTGGGCTTGGTTGAGGTACTGAAAAGTATCCTTTGTTTTTAGCACATTTGGAGTGTATTTGACACTCGGATCGGCCGGGTAGCCTTGTGTAGAATATCGTGGATATTCGGAAATCTTTGTCGAATCGTGATGATTGACTTCAGAGCGGGTCTGAAAGGTATCCTCGAACTTTTGTGTGTGTGAGGTTTGATCTAACGTTTCCTTCATGAATACGTTAGGTGAGAAGGCGATCTCTTCGCGAGGATCGAGCCTTGGGCCGTCGCTAGGAACAGCGGACGAGTCGAGCAGCGGGTAGGGAGCGCTGCGTGGGCTAAGGGGCCCGGCCGCGCCGTGTTCCGCCTCCCCTTGCATGAGGAAGTAGGACGGGCGGCGCTCCATCGAAATATCCGAGTTTATTAACTCGTTTTCGATACCTCTACGTATAGAAATAGAGGGTTTGGAAGGTGGACTCGCTTGACAGAGCTTCTTTCCTTTGCTCGGATGTCAGGGTCCTACCTTGTAGTCTTGAAAAAGACTTCCTTGGACGATAAATTAGAGCGGATGAGCTGAGTAATTTATCGGCGTGCCCACAGCGGTCGGTGACGAGCCTAGTGCTACGAAACCCGGGCGACACGTCTCGGAACGTCCCAGCGGGCGTACGATCTAATGAGAATATCAATAGATGTACCGGGTGGCGTCCTGACAGAAGAACTACGTTGGGCAATGAGCAGGATGAATAATCACTGGACTCGTAGATGCCAATGCGAGATCTGTGTGGAGAGAAGGTATGCCTTGTAGAAAGCAGTAGGAAGCCGTTCTGAGATGAACTCGGGAGCAGAAGGATCGTCAGCGTAGAGCGTGTAGAATCTTCGTACTTCAGAGTGTAGTCGTCGAGAGCGGTGAGTGGAATGAATTTCGGAGGGCTCCGAGCGGGGTAATTATAGGGAGGTGGCCGCCTCCTGCCGCCTCCTGATTGGTCCGCTTAATTTCATTAATTCAACTGTGTAATCTCATTGGCTCGCACATTGTTTTCTCAGAATCTGCGAGTATGATAGCTGATTGGTCCTCCGGGGTGGCTTCCCCGCGTCCGTCGCTGCGACGGGGTCCCCAGAGGTGGCTTACGCGCGTCCGTTGCGGAGACAACGACCTTGAGGTGTCTTCCCTGCGTCCGTCGTTTAGACGGGGTCCTCGGGTGGTTTCCCTGCGTCCGTTGTTCAGACGGGATCCCCGGGGTGGCTGCTGGACCAGAGGTGGTTGCTTGCCGCCTCCTGGTTGGTTCGCCTATTGTCTCTCGTGTAATCATTGTTTCTGATTGGCGAGTAGGCTTGCTAGAACTGTCCTTGTTAGTTTTAGAGGACGTTTGCTTGTCTGTTTGAGTTTTCTCATTCAAGGCGACTTGGTTCGAGATACTTGTCGCGTCTCTCTCGCCCAGTAAGTGTTTAGGGAGGTCGCCTTGTATGTTATTAGTTAATATTTCACTTTTGAGAGAGAATTTCGTATTTTCTCTCTGGTGAAATATTTTGTTTGACGGAGTTATAACTCGACGTCTTATAAATATTTGTGTGTTGTGTCTACCTCTTTTTGGTAGCCCTGAAAAGGGCTGTTGACAAGAGGGGGTGGTTTTCACCACAGGCGCCCCCCCAAGACGTCGTGTTATTAACGACGACGCCGGTTGGGGTGTTTCGAGCGTAGTCACCCACCTCTCGTCGAATTTGGTAGAGGGGACGTGCCTTCTGGCAGATTTTCGGGGAGTCTCCTCCTTATTTTCTGCCTGATTTTTGTTTAGTGACACAGCTTCGTCTGTTTTTAGAGTGTAAGCTGGTTTTATTTGCTGTTTGGGAACTTTTTTCGTGTGTTCGCCAATTTGTACTGTAACCGAAAACTTATCTCTTTTAACAACTTTGAATGGTCCCGTGTAAGGACATTGCAGAGAGGAGAGCTGTGTGGGCACTCTGATATAGACATGTGTACATGTATCCAAATTTTTGGGCATGTTGACGGCATACTTCGTATTATTATGTTTAATATGCGTAGGCCGGAAGAAGAGAGGCTCAGAAAGGTTTGTAGAAGTTACGAAAATGTCTCCTGGGAGTGGTACGTCAATTCCGTAAACTTTTTGGAATGGTGTAGTTTCCGTTGCTGGGTCTACTGCCGTACGCATGGCGAGTAGTACTTTTGGAAGGGCGTCGAGCCAATTTTCGTTTTGTGCTTTGAGAGCCTCTTTCAAAGATCTATTTCTGCGTTCTACCATTCCGTTTGTTGACGGTTTGTATGGTAACGTGTGAGTATGTTTTACTCCGAGACGTTCCATAATGGAATTAAATAGATCTGATTCGAATTGTGTGCCCTGGTCACTTGTGATGTATTTAGGTACGCCTTTTGAAGCTACCCAAATATTGATAAAGGCGTTTGTGATCGTGGATGTTTCGATGTTGTTAAGAGGGACTGCCTCTAGCCAACCCGTTGCTCTATCGACCATCATTAAAATGTAACGTTTCCCTCCTTTAGCTAAAGGTAAGGGTCCGGTAATGTCAACGTGTACATGTGAGAATTTGTTAGCCGTTTCAAATTCGGAGTAAGGGAGCTTCACGGAGCGAGTGATTTTTGCTCGTTGGCAAGTCTCGCATGCTCGGACCCAGTTGGAGACATCTGCACGAAGTCCGTGCCAAAAATATCTTTGTTTTACTTTATACACTGTAGAGTGTATGCCTGGGTGTCCCAAATTGTGAATTTGGCTGATTATTTCATGCCTTATTTCGTTTGGAATATAAGGTCTTGGGTGTCCTAGGTCTAGGTTACACCAAATCTCTCCTTGAGGGAATTCAACTCGTGTGAGTTTCAATTTGTCCTCTGCGTTAGGAGGAGAATGAATTTGTGCATTTGAGATGTGCAGTAGAAGATTGCACTCTATTGCGGCCGTAATTTGTGAAATTTCGGCTATGGGCGGACCCTCGTCAGTTTGTGTTGAAATTGACTTTTTTTGAATTTCAACTGGATCGAAGGGTCTGGAGAGTGCGTCGGCGACGACGTTGTCTTCTCCGGGTATATGTCGAATGTCACTTGTCATTTGGGAGATGTATGTTAGCCATCTCAATCGCATTTTAGAAAAATGTGCGTTTTTCTTAAGCATCGTGCCTAGCAGAGGCTTGTGATCTGAGCAAATATGAAAAGAGCGGCCGTCCAAGTCATTGTGCCAATGAATGCAAGCTTGGTAAGCGGCGAACATCTCTTTGTCGAACGAGGCTTTATTCTTCCATTGTTCCGGAATTTCTTTACTGAAAAATCCCAATGGTTGGTAAGATTTCGAGCCGTGTTTGTCTGTAATTTCCTGCTCCAGTGCCGCTCCGATGTGTGTATCGGATGCGTCGCAAACTATTCTCCACTCTGCTGTAGGGTGTGGATGAGCAATATTATGCAATGTAGCTTTTATCATTGCTTGTTTTAAGCTGTTGAAAGCTTTTTCTCTCTCTGATGTCCATTCGATAGGTGTTTTGTCATTTTTTTTGTTTGACTGAATGGAGTCATACAGAGGTTGCGCTGTGTGAGCGAATTTACTTGAGCAAGCTCGGTAGAAACCACACATACCTAGGAATCTGCGTAGGCTTCGTACGTCTATTGGCCTAGGAAATTGCTCTATGGCTTCTATTTTATCTCGTTTAGGAATTATCCCTTCTTTCGAGATAGTGAAACCTAGGAAATCGACGGTAGGTTTTGAAAAAATGCATTTATCAAAACCTACTCGAAGTCCGTGTTCTCCTAGCTTGTCGAAAATTTGTTTGAGGTGGTTCATGTGTTCTTTATAATTTTTAGAAGCCACCAATATGTCATCTAGGTATACAAATGCGAAATCAAATTTTCGCATGATGCTGTCCATGTACCTTTGCCATGTTTGAGCCGCTCCGGCCAAACCCATGCTCATTTTTTTAAACTCATAAAGACCGAAAGGTGTAATAATTGCTGTTTTATGAGCGTCATCTGGGTGCATCGGGATATGGTAATATGCCGATTTTAAATCTATTGTCGAATAGATTTGTGTATTATGTAAATTCGCTTGGAAAGAGCGAATGTGAGGAGGAGGGTAGGCGTCTTTCTTCGTTTTCGCGTTCAGGAAACGGTAGTCGCCGGTGATCCTCCATGACCCGTCTTTTTTTGGCACACAGTGTAACGGGGATGCCCATTCGGAATCTGATGGTGCAATTATGCCATCGGAGAGCATTTTGTCAAAAGTACTTTTGACTTGAGCCCGTTTTTCGCCTGCCATGGGTCTTGCACGGAAGTGTACTGGTGTTCCTTCCGTGGTTATACGGTGGTAAACCCCGTTGTTTTTCCACTTTCCTTGAAGTTTGCTCATTTTATCATTGTATTTCTCAATGATAGAGCGTATGTTTTCGTCCTCCGTGAGCTGTATGTCCTCTGGTTGAGGGCTGTTGTCACGATGAGGGATAGTAGCTGCTATTTGTTCGTCAGTGAATTTTTTGTTCATGACTGCAGCGATGTTTTGATCGGCATAGCTCTTTATTTTATCTTTATAGATATATTTGTGTTTGACCCGTATTCCGATATCCCAAGACTCGAGGAATGGTATACCGAGGATCGCTAGATCAACTTTCGTGATCATGAAATCGGTGGTCATGTCTCCGAGGCCGATGTTAATTGTCGTGTCAGCACGCCCTAGTGTGTCTATAGGGGCGCCGTTAGCTGCTGTGAGCTTTACGTTGGACTTACGAATTTTTAAGCCCAATTTTTTGGTGACATTGTGGGGCAGAATGTTCACTTCTGCTCCCGTGTCAATGAGAAATTCAGTGCCATTTAGTTTGCACCTGAAAAAAAGCCTTTTATACTCTTTAGTCTGCCGGTGTATAGGCTCAGATACACTGGCAGTTATTCGTTTTCCGAACTCTCTGCGTCGGAGGTTGGAACGGTACTTTCTTGTACCGATCTCTGAGTATTTTCGCTTGAAACCAAGGTTTTAGGCTGGCTTATAGGCGCTGCCTTTCTGATAGGTTTGGAGGCAGTATTTGCCTTCCAAGTGCAGTATTCTGGGTCTGCACACTTGCGAGTTTCGCTACCGAAACGTGCGTGGTTTCGACAGACATAGGCCGTCGGTTTGTGAGGCTTACTCTCTACTTGCTGAGGTTTGAACTCAGCTTTTTGTGAGAGGGCCTTTTTGAAACCAGTCTTCGTGGGTTTCGAAGTAGATTCTACTCCTCGTATGTTGAGAGAGGGGTTCGCTGTTTTGTACGCGTGTAGCGTATCAGCTAGGTCGAGCCGGGCGGTCGTGGTAGGCTGTGCTGCGACCATGCCTCGGGCTTCGATAGGCAGAGTTTCGATCCACTTTTGAGTGATCAGAGCCTCTGAGAAGTACCCAACAGCCTTAGAGTACATTTCATGGTACTTGGTGCTGGGTTTTTTGGCGAGAGATGCGGGGTCCTCGAGCGCGAGGAGCCTGTCCTGTAAGGACAACCCGTATTCTCGTTGTAGGCGCTGTTTGGCCTCTTCATAAGGTGCGTGGGGTGCCGTGAGGTAAGCTGAGTCGATAGCTTCCCGCATTTCTTCCGGTACCCACTTGTAGATAGCTGAGAAACATTCGTTCTGCGTTCTCAGGTGTTTTCGCACGCAGTATTGATCGAACTCGGCGAGTGCACGATCGATATTCTTCTTTTGGAAGATAGGTCTTTGATAATCTCCCATTTCCTCTAAAAGTGCTCGAAAGCCACTTTGTGTAGAGGGTTGTTGTGTGAGATGTGGGGCGTATAGGCCCGGCGGGGGTCGCACGCCCGCAGTGGTTCCCTGAAATCCACTAGCTTCATAAGAGGGAACGAAATGCTCCGTGTTAAGCCTGTTCAAAGGCGGGGTCACCATTTGTAGTGGATTTATATATGTTTTACTTGGTGTAGGTAGACCAAGTGGGACATTTATATTCTGGTTATGCGGGTTAGTCCCTGAGGTATTCCTGTAAGGAATGTGAGCGAAATCGCCAAGGTCAGCTTGCTTGGCGGGAGGAACTGAGGGGTAGTTCGTGTCGCAGCCGCGTGGAGCACTGGGCTCGCATAGTGGGTGCTGGGTTCGATCGGTTTGGTGCTGAGCCGTTGTGTAATATTCCGGCCTAAGATTTATATCTGTAGGAGGAATATGTTGGGCTTGGTTGAGGTACTGAAAAGTATCCTTTGTTTTTAGCACATTTGGAGTGTATTTGACACTCGGATCGGCCGGGTAGCCTTGTGTAGAATATCGTGGATATTCGGAAATCTTTGTCGAATCGTGATGATTGACTTCAGAGCGGGTCTGAAAGGTATCCTCGAACTTTTGTGTGTGTGAGGTTTGATCTAACGTTTCCTTCATGAATACGTTAGGTGAGAAGGCGATCTCTTCGCGAGGATCGAGCCTTGGGCCGTCGCTAGGAACAGCGGACGAGTCGAGCAGCGGGTAGGGAGCGCTGCGTGGGCTAAGGGGCCCGGCCGCGCCGTGTTCCGCCTCCCCTTGCATGAGGAAGTAGGACGGGCGGCGCTCCATCGAAATATCCGAGTTTATTAACTCGTTTTCGATACCTCTACGTATAGAAATAGAGGGTTTGGAAGGTGGACTCGCTTGACAGAGCTTCTTTCCTTTGCTCGGATGTCAGGGTCCTACCTTGTAGTCTTGAAAAAGACTTCCTTGGACGATAAATTAGAGCGGATGAGCTGAGTAATTTATCGGCGTGCCCACAGCGGTCGGTGACGAGCCTAGTGCTACGAAACCCGGGCGACACGTCTCGGAACGTCCCAGCGGGCGTACGATCTAATGAGAATATCAATAGATGTACCGGGTGGCGTCCTGACAGAAGAACTACGTTGGGCAATGAGCAGGATGAATAATCACTGGACTCGTAGATGCCAATGCGAGATCTGTGTGGAGAGAAGGTATGCCTTGTAGAAAGCAGTAGGAAGCCGTTCTGAGATGAACTCGGGAGCAGAAGGATCGTCAGCGTAGAGCGTGTAGAATCTTCGTACTTCAGAGTGTAGTCGTCGAGAGCGGTGAGTGGAATGAATTTCGGAGGGCTCCGAGCGGGGTAATTATAGGGAGGTGGCCGCCTCCTGCCGCCTCCTGATTGGTCCGCTTAATTTCATTAATTCAACTGTGTAATCTCATTGGCTCGCACATTGTTTTCTCAGAATCTGCGAGTATGATAGCTGAGTTGGTCCTCCGGGGTGGCTTCCCCGCGTCCGTCGCTGCGACGGGGTCCCCAGAGGTGGCTTACGCGCGTCCGTTGCGGAGACAACGACCTTGAGGTGTCTTCCCTGCGTCCGTCGTTTAGACGGGGTCCTCGGGTGGTTTCCCTGCGTCCGTTGTTCAGACGGGATCCCCGGGGTGGCTGCTGGACCAGAGGTGGTTGCTTGCCGCCTCCTGGTTGGTTCGCCTATTGTCTCTCGTGTAATCATTGTTTCTGATTGGCGAGTAGGCTTGCTAGAACTGTCCTTGTTAGTTTTAGAGGACGTTTGCTTGTCTGTTTGAGTTTTCTCATTCAAGGCGACTTGGTTCGAGATACTTGTCGCGTCTCTCTCGCCCAGTAAGTGTTTAGGGAGGTCGCCTTGTATGTTATTAGTTAATATTTCACTTTTGAGAGAGAATTTCGTATTTTCTCTCTGGTGAAATATTTTGTTTGACGGAGTTATAACTCGACGTCTTATAAATATTTGTGTGTTGTGTCTACCTCTTTTTGGTAGCCCTGAAAAGGGCTGTTGACAAGAGGGGGTGGTTTTCACCACAATTTGTCTTTAAATCTACAAGATTAGTTCAATAATAATAAAGTATGAGTACCTCCTAATTATTTTTAATAATTTGATTCCATGTTTGTCTATCAAAATCATAAACTAAAATTTCTCTACACGATCAATAGCGACTGAAATGTCGAAGATTTCTTCAAAAATTCGCTCATGGGGTCATGCTGCATGACTGGACTTTTTTTCTAGCTGACCACTTCCTGACTGTTGGCCCCTCAATTCCAAACTCACAGCAGCCAATCAAATCATTCGAATTTTAGCCTCTGTTTACGCCACTGTTTCACGCCTCCGAGTATTTTGCCCAAAAATTCAATTATAAAATGGATGTACTCCAATCTCCAACCGGTTTGATCAATTTGAACGTTGGCTAAAGTCGCGCATGAGCATTTCACCAGTCTCCAATGAGTTTGAAATGGTTTGCAAGTCACTACCAATCGCCTCAGCGAACAGACCTAAGATTTGCAGGAGGTGCGAGGGAGATCTTCATTTATGGTCCAGAGGTAAGAACAAATATTTCCGTTTTGGTGACACATATTAGTGGTTTTTATTTATTTATTTATTTTTAGTTATTATTATTTTTTTTTTTTTTAAAAGCTTTTTGTTGTATTGTTTATTGATTCTGCATCCAACTATGGTGATCTCAACTCTTTGAGCTGCGCCACTGTGGCGCAACGCACATCAAAACTCCCCTTTCACTGATGTTGTGTAGCACAGATTAACCGGCGTTTGATCGATATATCCGGCCGCCTGATCTCATATTTAGAACCTCAAAGGAAGACATCCCGCTAAACAAGGGTCCCCTTGATAAATAAAGAGTTCCTAGTAGATCCGTAAAACACAATACGTTGTGCGGTATCGACAATCCGGCACCGTAATTCTGAAGCAATGAGTTACGGTGACGCATCCTTCAGTACAGATACGTTAACGGGTCGCGATACGGAATAACCATAATCGCCTAAAATAAATTCCTTCCATGGACTCAAATAATCTCTTAGGGATAATTGCCTCTTTCTGTGGATTTAGCGTTACAACTAGATCCGTCAAGGACTTGACGTGACTTTAAGGTGCGGTAAAGTTTTTCGTTACGGCAAGCCGTATTGAAACTGACGGATCTACTAGGAACTCTCGAATTCCCACCATAAAAAGACGCATCCATCAGAATAAGTTTCACTAGAAACCACTAAAAGTTGTAGTTTATGGTTGATAAACCATTCATCTTTAACAATATGCTTTAAAAAAAGTCCAGTCATGCAGCATGACCCCATGAGCAAATTTTTGAAGAAATCTTCGACATTTCAGTCGCTATTGATTGTGTTGAGAAATTTTAGTTTATGATTTTGATAGACAAACATGGAATCAAATCATTAAAAATATTTCACAGAGTAAACTCATCAGTTGTGATTACATTTTTTTTTTTTTTTTTTTTTTAAAGCACCTACTACCTACGTTTTAAAAAGCATGGTTCTAGGATTGGTTATACAGGGATACTTCCATAAGAGTAGTTCAATCTAAATTTGGACAATGTTTCATGCAAATATTACCGATTTTTACAACTAGCGAACGGCATTATTTCGATTTTTGACTGATTTTTCAACTTTGAAATTTTTGAAAACTTGATACATATTCTTATAGAAAATTTTACGCTGATTCCGAATATACCACATGTTAGTATGCTGAAAAAATTATTTCGCACAACAAATCGCAAAAAACAGGCTATTTTGAAATTTTTGACTACATTTTTGAAAATTTCAACCCGAAGATGTAATCCGATCATGCTGGCCAACGAACTTGAACTTTCGTTTTGTGTCCTTAACATTTTAAAATTTGTTTGAAGTTTCTAGCACAATTCTACGGACAGTTATCGTCTGGAATGACACATACATACATACATACATACATATATACATACATATATACATATATACATATATACATATATACATATATACATACATACATAAAAAAATGCGTTAAACTTCAGAATATGATTCAGAATAGCCTGAAACGGATTTCTGCATAAAAATTTTTCAAAAATTCACATTCTACAAATTTTGAGGCGAGAGCAATAGCTTAATTTTCTTCAAAAATTCGCTAAAATTTGCTCATAAGGTCATGTTGCCCAATTGAATGATACCAATCGGACTATTTTCGCGACTTAGATCCTTTTACGAAATTTTCTTTCACAGTAAGTATAGAGCTATTTGCATTTCTTCACTCGTCTGAGAAAGTAAATTCAACAGTACTACTAATTGATTCATTGAACAGTACTGATGATGGTTTATTATTGAATTAGGTATCCACTAAATTAAACCGGGTTAATCTGGATGATACAAAAAAATGCCCAGAATTTTCCGCATTTGAGGTAGAACCCCAAGCGGGTGACGCGATCGTCTCAAGGCGTTCGGTAAAACATGTGCATACTAATGTCCAATGTCAAAAGTCATTTCCTCCTTCCCTGAAAACTGCCCAGTGTTCGCCGAGGGACTAGTACGGGAGCAGCGGTTATCACGTGGTTTCAAGTAATATCGGCAAAAGTGATAGATGATTCAGTGATTTTTGTTATTGCAATCGTTGGATCACTTCCGTTGAAACCGCTCGGTAGGATAGATCGCGCGACATGGAAAGGACCATCACTGCTGCTGAGGTGGCCAAGCACAACGGTGATGACGGCACTTATTGGTTGATCATCAACGGGCACGTACACGACTTGACTGACTTCATAGAAGAGGTGTGTAAACATAACATGGGTTAGGTTAATAAAAAGTACTCAGTCATGCAGCATGGCTAAGAGAGCGAATTTTCAAATAAAAGTGTGGATAAAATTAAATTAGACACTTAAATTTTGATCATTGAGTCCAACCATCGCCTGAATAAAATCGAGTATTTTAGGACATGCAGCCCAAATCAAAAAGTTCCAGTCATGCAGCATGATCGTATGAGCGAATTTTCATAAACTATCTATCGTACTATAGTATGTTAAATTGCATTGAAATTGGATCAATTTCAGTTGACAGAAATGGTTAAAAACGAATTTTATGGCAAAAAACTTATTCGAAATAAAATTTCACTGATTCAAAAGGGATTTTTGATTTTTAAATTTTTTTGCAGTTTAAGTACGTTTTTTAGCAAATTTTAATGACATTTAAGTACGTTTTTCATCATAATTTTGAGCAACAATTTTTAATGGCCTAGTTAATCGTTGAAAATTTAGTTTTGACTAAAACTCTACAAAAAAATAAAAATTTTACGATTTTTGGCCGTTTTTAGCCATTTTTAGTGATTTTTTGGGTACATTTTTCGAAATTTGACCAATTTAATGTGCTCAAAAATTGTTGTCCAACGAACTCATCCTTTCTTTTGAAATGCTTGATTTTTTGGCGAAAGAACGAAGTTTTTATCTCAATTCTATCGAGAGTTATCGTCTGGAATGACACATACATATATATATACATATATATATATACATATAAAAAAGCGTTAAAATCCAGGAATCATTTCAGAATGCCTCAAAACAGATTTCGATGAAGAAAATTTTTGAAAATTTTTATTTTAACATTTTTGGAGCCATTGCAATAGCTTCATTTTCTAAGAAAATTCGCTAAAACTACTAAACTTTAGTCAGCTATGGGAATTTTCCACCTAAAAATAGATTTCTCTCACTTATTTATGAATCTTAGAGATATGGGAGGAGTCGCAATCGACTCAGCGCTGGAAAATACTTATACTGTGACAAGCCACATGCCCTATTGTATTGTCAAAAAGCCGATTTTTTAAAGCATTTTTGGGCCACTAAATTGTAAATTTGAACCCGAAATTCTGGAGCGGTGGAACTCGACCTGTGTTTTGCCAATATTGATTTTTCTACGTTGGAACGAAATTTTTACGCCCTATTTCAAGGGAGTTATTGTCAGGAAATACACCCTATAAATATATACATATATGTATACGATGTTAAAGTCTACGATTGAGTTCGTTGATGTATGAAATGGATATGTAGAGGGTCCCAGCCCCCTCTCCTCCACCACATTTAAAATTTAGAAGCCTTCTAAATAGCTCAATTTTTCTTTGAAAATTCTCTAAATCTATTTTGACGAAATATAGAGTTGCAATGTTGGGTCGATTTTGACGGTTAGGTCATCATCAGAACAAGCAATGTCTGTTACCTACTGATGATGACCTAACCGTCAAAATCGATGTAACATCTTTATTTTTCAGTGGAAATAGACAAAGTTTTATCCGTTATCTTCTTGACATGGGAATCCACAACTTCGTATCGAGTGATTCAATTCGTATAGGTTAGGCACCAAAGCAGAAAATTTCACGGAAAAATGTGCAGATCGAATTTGCATGTTCCGCTTAGGGAGGTATCCCATCTTTACTTAAGAGCCTGCCATGGTAGGTGACATTAATTTGGATTCAATTTTATAACGATTTGCTTCGTTATTTCTACTCATGTTGGTTTATTATTTTCGTATCCAAAAAATCGTTAAACCCCTCCCCACCACCACACGCCCACTCAAAATATTATGGCTTACGATTCAAGGACGTAAAGATAATAAACTTGAACGAGAAAAAAAAAAATTCAATCATGCAGAATGGCCATTTGAGAAAATTTACGGTAGAGATAGGTAGGTGGTATAGATTTATGATGAATTGTTTTGATATCTGGGTTCAACCATGAAATTTATGATAACAACTCTATTTCTAAATAATATTCGAATACTTAAACCAAGTTTTACAGTGTTACAATTTTTTTCTTACTCAGTTAATAACCTTTTCTTGATAATATTCTGCAACAATCACCGAATTTTAGCAATGTTTTAGTACATTTTTGAAATTAGGCCAATTTCTGTGCTCTAAAAGAGCTGTTCACCGAACATTTCTTTCTAAAAATGCTTAATTTTTCGGTGGAAGAACGGTTTTGGTTTATTATTTTCAATAATGAACCTTTGTAATCGACCAAGAAAAAAATTTTTTAACCCCCGCTCAAAATTTGTTGGTTTACGTTTCAAGATACGTTAAATAAAAAATTTTAAAAAATAAAACAAACAAAAAACCGTCCGTCCGCCGTACTCCGTCTAGAGCTTTTCTCCCAAACTAATGGACCAAAGTTTATGAAATTTGGCTCAAAAATCATACATCAGCCGGGGATGTTCGTTTCCCGTCGGCAGCAGCACAACTTTTTTCTTCCTAGTCACTTGCAAGATGTTCCTTTTCACACAAAGGTCTATTTTTTATTTTTGTTATTGAGTTAATCGTTACTTTTGTCACCTACAGATGATCAGTGAATCTTGATTAGGTGTCTTACTTTCTCGTTAATTTCAATTCGCGGATGCCTCGATCGATGTCGATTTATAACTGTGATATTTATCCACTATTATACATAGTTTCAGCTCTTGTTGTGTTTAAAGGGGCGAATAATGTTTATTTATGATTAATTTAATTATATTCATTTCTCCATGTTTTGCTTGTCACTGATCATAATATAATCCCAAAGAACTGAAAATTAATGGGATGAACAAGCATATTGTTTCAAAACAATATGCAGTGTATGCAAACCTTTTACTTGATGGGAAGATGACTTAGTCATAGATCATTTTGTTCCTCATTCTTACTATAAAGCTGGTGGGTCTTAACTCAAATTATGGGGTCCTGGTGCTGTAATGCAGTGATCCCAATTGCGGAGCGCAGAGCCCCGAGTCTCGATAATAAATATACAAGGGATAAACGGGGTTAATAATTACGGACCAATTTATTGTCAACGTAGAAGGGCTATCTAATATAGAAATAATATACCTTTGTGTAATAATTTGCAGCGTTCTAATTTCTATCCCTTGTTATCAGAAAATGGATATTGAAAACCAGTGGTATAAAGTTGTTAATGTAAAAAAAAATATGAGTACCGGTTTGTCAAGTCTCAAAACTGGAAGCTTTCTTTACAGAATTTAATGCAGAATTAGAATGTTATGCAAATCTCTGCAGATATTGATTTTCTTCAATTTTCGGTAGCAATTTGCATTATTTGAAACAATGAGTTGACATGAAATTGAATATTCCGTGGGTTTTCATAAAATTAATGCAAAGTTAGCATCCATTAGACCAAAATCACCTTATTATTATTTTTAGTTAACTTCATCAATGACCTCAAAATGATTTTTTTCTTCTCTATATCTTATTTCTACTACTTTCTGCTATCATTTAGGGTAATAGAATCGCGATATTCACTTTTATCGATTTTCGCGGTTTCGGAATTTTTCCATCAAGTCCCCCAGGATCGAAACACTGTGTGGCGTCGCGACGGTTCGTTTCCCGGTGGCCGCAGCACAAAATTTGTTTTCTTCCAGGTCACTTTCAAGTTTTTTTTTTTTTTTTTTTTTTTTTTTTACAAAGGTTTATTTCTACTTTCATTATTGAGTTTATCGTAACTTTTGTCAACTAGATGATCAGGTGACTTATCAGGTGTGGTCACGTTAGGTGACTTATTTTATCTCATTAATTTCAATTCGTGGGTGCCTCGATCGATGTCGATTTACTTATACCTGTGATATGTACTTATCTACTATTATACTCGTACTTGGATTCCAGCTCTTGTTACGTTTAAAGCGGCGAATAATGTGTATTTATGGTTAATTAAATTATATTAATTTCTCTATGTATTGCTTGTCAATGGTAAATATAATCCCAAAGAATCGTATAAAACCACCCGCAAAGCTGTACGTTGAACGGCTATTTTCTCTAATCAACCTACTGAAATACTCTAATTGTAATTAATGTGCAAATAACAAAAATAGTTTCAAAACATTATGTAGTGTGTGCAACCCTTCTACTTGATGAGAAGATGACTTTGTCATAGATCATTTCGTTCCTCAACTCAAATTATGGGGTCCTGGAGCTGTAATGCAGTGAACCCAATTGCGAAGCGCGAAACTCCGAGTTTCGATAATTAATATAGGTACTAGGTATTTAAACGGGGTTTAATGTTTACGGATCAGTGTTCTGCGTAGAAGGGATATCTAACACAGAAATAATAAACCTTTGTGTGATAATTTGCAGCTTTTTTTTATTTTTATGTTTATTGTTATTATTTTTTTTATTCTATGCATCTTGAAAGCAAACCAATAAATTTTGAAGAATGTGGAGAATTTATTTCTTGGTTGATCACACAGGTTCGTTATTGAAAATAATAAACCAAAATGAATCGCAAAAATCGGTTGAAATTGCTTGAGTAAAAAAAAAAAAAGGACAAATCTTTTCTTTTTAAGAGAGAAGATTTGTTTCTTAGTCAGGCAAGCAGTCGAATTTACAACTTGGACTTTTCCAAGTTGAATCTGCTAGACATGTCGGTCCTGCTGAGCCAGTCCAAGGCCGACTTTACACCAGGCTGCGGCATACTACTTAGCAACGCTGCAACAAGTGGTGATCGAAGGCCTATGACAAGCCTTCTGTGCTAGCCTTCTTACAGCTTTCATCTTTAAAACGTTATTACCGGCAAGACAACTAATTGCTGAAATAAAAAACCACTTACCCATAGAAAGTTATGGTAATAATAAGGATTGTAAATCATGGGGGGGGGGGGGGGATGCTACGTTGAATAATCACAAGAACAGTAGATTGAGGGGGTACATTGGCTTGGAATCTTTTGCCAAACCTTCATTACTCGGACCACTTCCCTATCAAAATTGATATATACTCGTAGAAAGTCGGCATTCACCTTTCACACCACTTCCACGCTGGAGGAAGCAGACTGGGCTCTTTATAAGGAGTAGATTGAATTTCTGTATCTAGAACTTAATTTTAAGTAATTAAATTCAAGTAATAAGTTTTAAAATTAAAATTACTTATAATTTAAGTAATTAAAGTAGATTAGGATGAGGCCCAAAGAAAATATCCGCCGAAGACGTACTACTGAAAATTACGCAATATTCATGCGAGCCAGAGCGCGTGAGCGCCGGCTCAAGCGTCAGGCCCAAGTCACCTCCTTTTGCTCATATGTTAGTGAAATTAACGATGGTACTCATCTTAAAGATGTGGCGAAAGGTACGTGCAATGTACGGTCTCACACCACCAACTATTCCATCTATCACCACACCTCAGGGTGATTTGGATCAGGAACCCAAGCACGTTGCTGACACATTGGCTTCTCATTATGCCCATGTATCCAGTGATGAAGTGTATCCAGATGACTTTAGGTGACCCAAGGCGGAAGTTGAGATGGCACCGTCTCTCCCTTAGCTTACGCTGTCGCCCATTCCCTCAATTGATATACCATTCACAATGGGTAAAATAGAGAGAGCAATGAAGAAATCGACCAGGACTATCCCTGTGAAGGATACGATCCATTATGAAATGTTGACCGAACTCCCACAGGAGCAAAAGCACACACTCTTGAGGCTGTATAATTCTATATATGCTTCAGGTAACTATGCTTCCTTCTGGAGGGATGCTGTCATTGTCCCTCTGCACAAAGAGGACAAAAACCCTTGTGAGGCTGCTAGTTACAGACCCATCTCCCTTACTTGCTGCATAAAACAAGATCCTGGAAGCTAGGGTCAACTACTGCCTGGTATGGTTTCTTGAGAGCAACTTCCTCATCAGCCATTATCACACTGGTTTTCGCTAATGCTTCCCAGTACTTGACCAACTCACAGCTTTTGAGAGTTATATCCTAGGACGTATTTTTGGTCAGGGAGCATGTCATTGGTGTGTTATTCGATCTTGCTAAAGCCTATGATACCACTTGGCGTCATAACATCTTGCCAAGGCTGTAGCGGTGGGGAGAAGGTTCCCAAGGCCATGCCAGAAAGGAGAAGGAGAAGGTTCATGCCATTCCTTCGCAGTTTTCATTCCCACAGAAAATTCAGGGCCTTACCCTGGGAATGTCTTTTCCTAGCTCCTACCTCAAGAGAATGGCATCCCTCAAGGCTCTGTGCTTAGTTGCACCCTGTTTATGGTCGCTATAAATAGCCTCGCTGATAACATCCCAGAGGATTTTCTTCCCTTAATGTATGTGGATGACTTAGCTATCCTCCTATGAGGAACTAACGTGTCTTAAATAAAAGATTTTTCTAACATCTTGACTAGAAAAATCACTAGACTCACAAAAGGTACCCCAGTCAATCAATAAAAAGCTGACTTTTCACAGGAAGGCAATGTTTATAACACAGGAGAGAGTAAACTTATTTAAAGAAGAGAAAAAGTAGGTACCTTGACTCGTGCATCGTGGAAATATCAATATAACAGCACACGAATTAGTGACCCTATTCACCCCACTTTCGAGAACGTTTGGCACTTTTTTCATAAAATCGCAACTGGAGGAAAATCAAATAACACTGGGTACCTCATTACTTCAAGAAGTTCAAATGGATAGGCAACTCAGATTCCAGCAACAATGACACTTCTACCTCTGACAACATCTACAAGCCAGACAAAGTTTGGACAGTAACTTCTAAACAGCTGATCTTATCACCAATTCTTATCTGTCCGCCAGTTTTCCAGCTATGGCCATCAAAACAGGGAAAGTTACTAATCGATACATTGACATCCAAACAATCGATTCTCATTGGAATAAAATGGTTATCTTGCTCCATAGGTGGGATTTTTGAATTTTTCGATTATCCCAAAAAGTTGATCCTATTCACCCCACTGACCCTATTCACCCCACTTTACGGTACCTATGTTAAAAAATGCATTAATTAGATAGGCACCCTGCACCACTTACTTACACAAAATTCTACTTTGGTACCTAGTAGGTCTAACATGATAATGACGTTCCGAACGGAGTTGGTTGCAGGCGTCACTTCCCAATAATTAAAAAAAAATTATTTAAAATATTTGCTAGTCAATAGCTGTACCTAACTGAAATCGGGAGCATCGTAGATAATTACCTACTTACTGATTTTCTTATGTTTTCTTTCAGCATCCAGGAGGTGAGGAAGTCCTAATAAATTTGGCAGGAGGCGATGGGACAGAATGTTTTGAAGATGTGGGACATTCGTTTGATGCTATAAACCTATGCAAGAAATTCCGGATAGGTGTTCTCGGCGAAGTAAGTAGTCAAACCTGCGAGGGAGGTACTACCTAGGTAGGTAGGTACCTATTTCATTTACCTACTTACATATATGTTTGAAATAATAATAATGTTTGGTTGGTACTGTAAGTGGTTCAAGCTAAAGGGAGGGGAGAAAAAGTGTCTAATAATTTACGAGAGACAAGAAGTGTCTATGACCTTGACTCTTGAATTCCAGCTCATGATCTCTACAATAATCTTTGGCCCAAACAACAAGACCCTAGACTTTCTAATTTGAGGAGGAAATAAGCGCATTTTAATATCTTGATTTAGGAAATGAAGAAAATATCTAACTAAAAATGGAAGCAGGAGGTGCTCATCTAATGATAGTCATTCAACAAATATAACGGATATGCCAGCGCTACAAACGGATTCTTCAGAAAACAGCTCAAGATGCTACATGCTCTCCCGATCCTCCTCATTCAATTCCCAGTTCCATGGATGAATTCCATAATATGGAATTGTCTTATCCGAGATCCATGAAGGCAGTAGCGTTATCACCAATAGTGGGGTGGTAAGCCTGAGTGTTTTTTTCTTCACTTTGTTTTTTCGCTATTTTGAAGTGATTCTCCCCTTCCTAATTCACCTTCAACTCCTCTCCATCACCCTATCAACTCCAGCCAATTGGATTCGATCCTTGCCCACTTGTTAGCTGGTTGATGACTGTCCTTGACTTTTTTGCTGATTCTTTCCTCATTCTGTAGTTACTCTCAGATTCTCATCCGACTTCCACCCGCTAGTTTTCACGATCGTCCGAATTTCGGTGGTTTGGTGCGAGGTGCTCACATCGGTTGTTTCGTGCGTAAGCTGTAAATATTTCTAGAAGAACCTCCGTTTTATACCATTCGCTCCATCATGTCGGAAACTAAAATCTTCCGATTGGAAGAAGTCAAACAGAACAAGAACAGCAAAAGCACATGGATAATCATTCACAACTCCGTGTATGATGTAACAGAATTCCTCAATGAAGTGAGTACATAAGTATTTGGTACATACATTTCTTCTATAAACCTACTCAACGCATTCTAGCTTTAGCTTATCAATCACCGAGCAATGGAATAAGAACAATGTTATCAAAATAAGTGACTATTATACTGTGGACATTGCACCATTATAAATAGGCAGGTATGCACCCTAGTAATAACTACTGAATAAGTATGTAGAGAATGTTTCAAATTACTTATGGGCTCTTATCATCCCATCTTAATTCTGCGTAGACGTAGTACCGAACTTTTACTCAACAAAACACTTGTTACCCTCACGAAGAACAGAATTTCCCAATTCTTCCCTCATGAATTACAGTCACAAATGGTACTGGCTCTTATCACACCTGAAAACCTTATCCTTTCTTAAGATTACTAGTAGGTACTAATGTACCTGGATTAGGTATTATGGAGTATAATGAATGGAATGTCGACGAGATAGGTATTTGAGCGAGAAGAGGGGTGTTGGGTTGATAGCTCAAATTGAAGTGCTACCATTCTGTAGACTATCATTGAGAAAAAAATATAGAGGAGCCTCCTCATTGTCAAATAAAAATTCTTGAAATGTTGTCATATAAAAATGTTTAAAAAGATATACCTTCATGAAAAACGCGGAACAATTGTACTGGTGTGATAATGCCCTTGATTCCTGAGCAATAATTGACGAATTATTGTTCACAAATAATCCTTCGAATAAGTGGAGGATTAAAGGAAAACACTGTTAAATCCTATTTTTAGCCCAGAACAAACCGTGAGATGAAATTTTGACCAAAAAAATAGGATTCTTCCAATGTCTGCAGCATGACCTCCAACACTTACGTACCAACCTATGCATGGGAAATTCTAGAAAAACTCACCTTGTTATTCACAGCGAATAATCTTTGTAGTTGGTTTCTCATGGGTAAAATGAGAGTATGGCCTGGAAGTTGTTTAAACATGGCGACAGAAAAATTAGAGTAGAGGTACATGTTTTAAACAGAAGTGGTGAGGTAAGCCTAGTCACAGTCTGTCGCAAGTCCTGCTTGATATGAGTGAATATCGGAGTTTTGTAGTGTTTTGGATACTTGAGTGTATAGAAGACTGCTGGAGTCAACCGCACGTCCCGTGACGTGTTGCCTGAAGGCACGGTATACCGAGCAGATACTGTCTTTGTTTCCTCAGGTTGGCGGTGGTTGTTTAGGGCTTTTGTCTGGCTTCGTGCTAGTCGGGTTTGTCTGGCTTCGTGTTAGTATTTTCCAATCTGGGAGTTTTGATTTTCCTTGTTGGACTAGTTGGAGGAGTAGAGGTGGTTCCTGATGATCTGGATCGAGTATTTGACGGCTGTGACGGCGATTTCTCGGGCGACGTTTCTGTCTAGGTCGAATTTCTTCAGGAATGTGAGGAAGTGCTCTGATATGGTTCCTCTAGCTCCGATAAAGAGGCCCTCGCCTTCAATGTCCGATAGACCGTATTTGTCCTTGTAGTTGGCGATTGTTGGGGTATATATCGAGGATTCCTCTTCGTGGACGTCTTGGGGTTGGGTGGCTGAGCTTTCCAATCTGATGGTCGGATCTAGGATGTGTCCCTTTTTGGTTTTAGGATCAATTGCAATTATATCAATTCTTCTCACTGATCCATTATCCTCGATCCCTTGGACCTCTTCATGGACAGTCCACCCTTTTTTTTTTCCTTAGCCCATCTGCTATGGTGCTTCTAACCGCACTATGCCTGGCCTGTCGCAGGTCATTCCCTTTTTCGCATTGGCCTAGCACATGTCCTTGGCTTTCGAAGGCTTCATTACAGTGCCTGCAGTTGTACCCGTCTCGACTCCTTCCATGAGTCCCCCGCAGCGGTAGGTTGTCTGCGACCATTTGTAGGTAGGTCCTCATCTTACTGTCAGTCAATCCTTGTCGGTTTTTAATGCTGATGTTGGCTGGCGGGTATTGGCTTTAGAGAGAGACTCCCTTTCCTTTCATGGGCAGGCTGCTCCACCTGGTGAACATTTTCTTCTTTAGCTCGTTCCTGATTTCATATGGCTTTGATTCTGAGTTGATGGTCGTCTCGGTGAGCCCAAGATTACTTCTCGTATTTATTTTCTCTTATACGAGAAAACCTTTCCGAAACGAGAAGAGGTTTTCGTTATGTGATAGCAAGCTTCAGTGTAGGCTTAGTTGTTTAGGGGTTGGGGGGGATTTCACTTAGTTATTGTAACCCAGCTGTCCCACAGAAGCTTTATTTCAGAATGAAATTTCGTTACTTGAATTCAGCAGAATCTTAACTGATTAAAGAAACTTTTGCCTCCTCACTACCGAAGGATCAAAATTTCAACTCGCTTTTTGTGTTTCAGAGCTTGCTGATCAATGTTTGTCTGTCTGTGGTAAATCCTTGTCACGCCCAAAACTATGCCAAGTTTTAGACCGATTGTGATGAAATTCTCAGGGATCGTGCTGATTAGCTCCTAGACGGTCCCCTATAATTTTCAATACCTCCGAATCAACAGTAGTCTGTGCGCATGTGCAAACGTGAATTTCACTTAATCTGTTGGTTCGATTTCGTTCAAACTCTGCAAGTAATTTGGTATATGTTGGAGAAGGATGCCCTATGCAATTGGTAGAGTAATAACCATTGCGCATGCGCGAAACTGTTATCGATTGGCACAGGCAAAACTCCGAATCTAATGGAACGATTTTGATGAAATTTTCAGGGATTGTGCGGGATAGCCTCTAGACCGTCTTCTATAACTTTCATTGCCGTCACATAAATGGTAGTTCTTGAGCACGCGCAAACGTTAATCTATTATGACACCGATTTCATAACATCCATTGGTCCGATTCCGTTCAAACTCGGGGATTAGATGGGTATATGTTCCAGGAAAATTCCCTATGAATTATATCGCTATAGGAGGAGTTATAGCTACAGCGCATGCGTAAAATTAAAATATATGGACTCAGACAAAACTGCGAGACTAATGGACCGATTTTTATGAAATTTTCTAGGATTGTGCGGTTCAGCTCCTAGACATCTATATCTATAAAAGAGGATGTATGTATGTATGTATGTTGCCTATAGACTCCGAAACCGCTCGACAGATTGTAATGAAACTTTCAGGTATTATTAGGCATGATTCAAGGATTGTTCCTGTAAAGTTTGGTGCAAATCCGTTCAAAGGGCTCTGACCCAGAGGGCATAAAAGGGTGCAGTGTCAGGTTTTAGAAATTTATTGTTTACAAAATTAACTACCCAAGCCAAGACCGAAGGAGGAGGAGGAGGAGGAGGAGGAGGAGGAGGAGGGGGAGGAGGAGGTGGGAGGAGGAGGAGAGGAAGAGGAGGGAGGAGGAGTGAGGAGAGGAGGAGGAGGAGGAGGAGGAGGGAGGAGGAGTGAGAGAGGAGGAGGAGGGACGAAGAGGAGGGAGGAGGAGTGAGGAGGAGGATGAGGAGGTGGGGGAGGAGGAGTGAGGGGGGGGAGGAGGAGGAGGAGGAGGAGGGAGAAACCAAAGGCAGAATCCAAAGGCTAAGCTTCCGTCCATCCAATCACCTCTTAATAACAGTTTAAAATTACGATCAATAAACAAATTTAATTTGGGCGCAGCAACGCGCGGGGGGAACGCTAGTTCCCCTATAAATTTCATTGCCATTGGATTAATAGTAGTCTGTGCGTCGACTTGTACTTTGTTCTACAACTAATTCTGTACGCCCATGTTAACAATGTGTGAGAAAGCTATACTGCCCACCCAACTTGGCAGACATTTTTACTTCGATATTGTTACTCGTACTTTACCCAGCAATTCATAGAGGCTCCATTGAAAGGTACATTGGCCAAGAGCTCACTCGGCTGATTGTAGAGGCTTGGTACTTTATTAGTTACTGAGCTGCCTTAACGAATTGGATTCAAAAGCTTATCCACGTACCTACCTCAATCAACTGATCATGGGAAGGTTGATGTTATTCGAGGTGGAGGATACTTAGAAATTGACGGCTCCATTTGAACGTACCTTGACTCTTAACTGTAGCTTTGTGCCATCAAGGACAAATGGGCGCCCTAGAGGAACTGCATTCCAACAAGGTTATGGGGGTTGAGAGCTCTGTGTTCCAACAGAACTTAGAGCGCCCCCGAGCCCTGCGCCCCACAAGGCAGTGATTAGAGCTCCCCAACGATTTTTAGTTTTGAAAACTTCCGCTGTTGTGGCGCTTTAGTCGGTGCGCTATTCGTCCAACTAATCTGAATTTTCACTTAGGGATTGACTACTTGATGTTATGTATTTTTGAGATGCGAGCATCCAGACCACCAAACCACACAAATCATTCTGATCTATTTGTGTCACTAATCTATATTTTAGCATCGGACATAGATTAATAAAAATTGAGGCGCCGCTGTAGCGGAAGTTTCGAAAACTAAAAATCGTTGAGGAGCCAGTCACTGCCAAACTACAATCCGCTTAACCATCTCTAAACTGTTTTCCCCTTCTCTACTACATTTTTTATCAATATATCTCTCTTTCAATGGCTACACAGGCAGATGATCATCTGCGTTCCTTCAATCTTCCACTACCCTTAACGCGTTTTGAACTCTCGGGTGAGCTCTGAAGTGTTCCAACAAACCCGAAAGTGGGCGACCTTGGAGCTAACCTCTCGGCAACTCTGGAGGAGCCCCAGGGGTCCATCTCGAAGCGTTGTTGGAACAAAGCTAGTATTGTTACTGGACAGCTTCCATTCCAGCTTACCTGGCAATAATGTGCTTTAGCTGTGTATACTGCTTCTGCTGTGTTCTAAGCGCTTGGAGCCAAAAATCTAAACTACTGCTGTAAATCAGTCGATCATAAACTGTTCTGATTTACCTACTGAATGACTCAAGATTGTTCATAATGAAGCTGTGTTCAGGTCAACTCTACATTATGCATCTGTCTTCTTGGCTCCTAACATTAGACACCTGAACCGATGAAAGATTTCGTCCGTGTGAATTGCTGTTTGGTTATTATGCCTACAGATTGTGCTGAGGGCCACAAAGTTAGTTCATTAACGGTCTGGTCACTCGACAAGAAAGAAATAACTTATTTTTGAATCGTATCCATTTCATCATTTTGGTTTTTGTAAAGTAGTAACTCACGAATCTCACACACGAGTACAATAAATGCAACATAAACAATAAATTAATTCAAATACATATTATATATAAATATATATACCTATATATAAATATATATACCTATATATATAATATATATACCTATATATATATATATATATATATATATATATATATATATATTTATATATATCTTATTGAGGTAACTACAGAGGATTTTAATACTGTCGACTGTGGTAACTGTAGAGGTGCCAAATCAAGAAGGACTTTTCTTGTACTCGCTGCTTACGTCATGCTTCTATGAATGAGGGAAGGAAATCCCAATATCTGGATCTGAAATCCACATTCAACCCTAACTTTTTTGCTAATCATTTACAAAATTTAATTTTTGGGAATAATTGTTTTCATTATATAATCAATAAGATACCAAGAATTTTAATTGCTTGAGGGGTTGTGTCTTCAAATAATTACATTGTTATATTAGTTAATACAGTTGATTTCTTTTGTTTCAGCACCCTGGTGGTGAGGAAGTTCTTCTTGAACAGGCGGGAAAAGATGCTAGCGAATCGTTCGAAGACGTCGGCCACTCATCAGATGCCCGAGAAATGATGGCGAAATATAAAATAGGCGAATTAGCCGAAGTAAGGACTGTTTTTTCTTCAATTCAGTACTTGTAGTCTGATATATTTAAAGCTAAAGTTTCTCCATGGCCTTACATCCCCCGTTTCTCAGGATTCAGGCAATCCCAAACTGAAGTGAATATTAAATTAAAATATATCGAATTCAGGAGTCCTAAGAGTCCTTCCGTGTTTTAAAGCTGGATATTGTAATTTTAGTGTATACTAAGGTACTGAATCATAAGTGCTCAATTCCAACCTTCTACCCATTATTAGCTGACGTCAGGACCGCTAGTTTCTCAGGACTCATTCTGTATAACAGCTTGATCTAAACCATACCTAATCGAAATTTGTAGTGTCCTGTTTTATTTTTATTTCTTTACGACGTTTGATGAATAGTGCGGTAACACGTGCACATTGTTTTATAGTTGGTTAATTTTTCCATTATTAATTTTCTGTAGGAAGACAGACTTAAGACTGAAGTGAAAACCCAGAAATGGAGCAGCGATTCCTCCTCTTCTGCTTCCTCCAAGGACAAGTGAGTGTTTAGCTACTTTATCATGTAATGTCTGGCATGCTAATTTTATCTGTTACATGGAAACACATGTTTTGTTACTTCTCACAAGTGTCTCCACAGCCATTTACTTGGCGGAAATCCCCCCTCCCCCGCTCTCTTTCTCTCCCTGACATGATCTATACATTCATGTAACGGATACCGGGAAGCAGAAGTTTTTAAACTTCTATTAACTATTGTCAACTCATTTTATTGCTCATTAAGAAGGCTGTGGGATATTCCTTTGAGACGAAACGGAGTTATAGGGTTGATGTAAGAGAGAGGGTTCCTAATTTCATCGTCGGCCTTCTGTGCCGCCATGAGTTTTTGGAAATCCTGGTCCACTGTCCACCTGCTTCCTGCATCTGCCTCAGTCTGTAGACTGAAGACTAATAGATTTGCGGAGCGATCACTTGCACTAATTTTTACCAATATCTCAGATACAATTAGTCCATTCACTATAAATAATTATGTAGTACAGGGTGGGGAATAATTGTCTCCCCGATTTCGTGGATAAATTGTAAAAAAGCGGTTGAAGATAAATGAAAACCCAATTGATTACCATCATTACCGGTTTTAAAAATTATATCGCTCAAGTGGCGGCCTTGGCGAGCAATTCTCATGTTTAGGCATTCAAAGAAGTTTTCGTAAACTCTTATCAGCATATTCTGTGGAATCGCAGCGATCACGTCCTCTATTGCCTGCTTTAGGTCTTCTAGGGTTCGAGGTCGACTTTTGAAGACGTCAGCCTTAACATATTCCCACAGGAAAAAGTCGCACGGGGACGTAATAACGTCAGAAGATCAGGCGACCCGAAAACAATTCTTGCGAAATTCCTCGTGGACGGCGGGTAGCATAGGCTGTCGCCCAATCCTGTTGAAACCAAAACCAAAATCTTTCATTGTCATACTCCTCTATTCTGGGGCATGAAAAATTGTCCAGACAGCTGGGCCTTCGGATTCAGAAAATAACGCCCTATAATGCCAATATGCGACATAGCTGGTCTTTGAGGAATGACAGATCCTGTAGCTCTTACATTACTAATCCATTTCCAAATGGTTTTCGAATCCGAAACGTTTCCGTGATGAGTTACAGCAAACCGCCTGCGAAACGCTCTCTGCGTATTCACCACACTTTCGCCGATTTTAAAAAAATGGTCAATAACGAACCCTTGATGTTCACCTGACCATGGCACTTTAACTACTAAAAATGGCGTGGTTCCCTCGATCTAACGGGACCTGCCTCACCTCTCTACCTTGTCTGAGAGCCCTTCAGTGAATTTCTGAAAGTAGGGAGTCCAATATACCCCACCTGTATAATCCGTAATTGACAGTATAATCAGATTATTTTTAATGTTAGACCAAGCGCAATAAATATCTATAAGGTAAAAAAATGAAATACAAATAATTTTAAAAGTCTGCCGAGTTGGGTGAAGTTTCCTCCGTATCCTGGAAATGATTTATATACCATTGAATTGTGTTGAGTGGGTCGGATCAAGAAATAAAATGATGGAAAAAAGGATGTTATTATGTTTAATTTATAAATTCAACTTCATTCATATTTTAATTAGATAAACTTTTTAAAAGTAATTTTGAACTTGAATCGTAGCGATGAATTTCACTTGAACATTTCAGAATCAGATGCAAATTGTTGAATTTATGGTTATTACGAGGATTTATTTGCAGTGACTATTACCACTTAGGACAATGAATTATGAAATTCATAGATACTAACCTGGTTTTCAATAACCTATCGTCTGCATTTGAACAGAATCCGCTCATCAAGCCTCGACAAATTAACTTTTTCAGGACTCGGTGCTTGCAAATGGCGATGGTTATGAATTTGACAGATCCGCTAACACACTGACTACTAAACATACACTCACCCGTAGTTATACATAGGGTTAAAATTTAAAATGTGATTAAAAATGTTGGTCTGAGTATAAATAACATTTTTCATGGGAATCGTATCGCATTCGTCCAATCATGAACTCAGTGCATGTACACACCTCATTTCGTAACCTAAGCACGTGCAATTTTCTGACCTTTGGCCATTGACAGCTGACCTGTAGATATGTTTCTCGATAGTTTTATTTTATTCAAATCGATGGTAGCCGCTTCACATACAGGTTGAATGAATTTACAATCAGGGTTTAATCAAATTGGTTTAAATCATGATTTGAATCAGCCAATTAAAATTGTGATTTAAATCAAAAACTTGAAAGAAATTTAAATCAGAACAAACGCAATATAGCAAATATTATTTTAATTATATATATATATATATATATATATATATATATATATATATATATATATATATATATATATATATATACTCGGCCCTTCGGGCCTCGCAAGGGACACCCCTGTATATATATATATAACGGAATAATAAAATGAGAAGTTTTTTGTGAGCGGTTGTGATACGAGGAAACTATACACCGCTCACAAACAACTTCTCATTTTTTTTAGCAAATGGTTATATTGGCTCAAAACGGCTCCCACGGCTACGTCACTTGCGTCTGTAGTTACGTTAAATTCCTTGTCAAATTGGGGATATTGTAAAATTGGTGAGTTCATCAATAGGTTTTTACAGTGGTCAAAGCATTCCAAATATTCGTGACTATCATAGTTGATTTTGGAATTTTTCTTTAAGCAGGCTGTGAAAGGTTTAGTGATTTTAGCAAAGTTGGGTATGAATTTTCTATAATAGCCTAAAAGTCCGAGAAACTGTTTTATTTCTTTTCTCGTCTTAGGAACAGGAAATTTTGCAATTGCCTCTACCTTATCCGGGTTTGGTTTAACTCCTTCAGCGGATACAACGTGTCCTAAAAATCCCGTTTCTTTACGCAAAAATTCCGTTTTATCTAGCTGAATTTTCAAGTTTGATTTTCGTAGCCTTTTGAAGACTTCCCTAAGGCGTTCGACGTGTTCTTGTAAACTGGTACTGTAAATCAAAATGTCGTCGACATAAATCAAACATATTTCATTTTGAAGTCCTCTCAGAATATCGCTCATTAGGCGAGAGAAGGATGGAGGGGCGTTCTTTAAACCGAATGGGAGTCTAAGAAATTCGTAATGTCCTGTGTCCGTTGAGAAAGCAGTTTTCGGGATTGACGATTCATCTAATTCCATTTGATGGAATCCAGAGGCCAAGTCAAGAGTACTAAAGTATTGGCATCGTCCAAGTTTGTCTAATAAGTCCGTGATGTTTGGTAGAGGGAATTTGTCTGATATCGTCCGTTCGTTTAGTTTTCTATAATCAATGACAAGTCTATATTTAGCTCGTCCAGATGCATCCATCTTTTTTGGTACTACCCATAATGGAGCATTGTAAGGGGAATTTGAAGGTCTTATTATTTTTTGTTTTAACATGTCGTTAATCTGTCTTTTAACTTCGTCTTTATACACGTTCGGGTATCTGTAAGGTTTGGTGTAAATCGGTATCTCGTCAGAAGTTCGTATGTGGTGCTTTACGTGATTAGTGAAAGTTAAAGGTTGATCGTCAGAATGGAACAGGTCAGAATATTCTTTTAGTAGTTTTAGAATTTCCTGTTTCTCCTCCTCATTCATATGGTCTAGACGTAGTTTAGTTAGGTCTAGCCTAGGTTTAGTTTTAATTTTTGACTGATTAGGAGCCGAAGGTTGATCAGTGGATTCGCTTTCAAGAAAAAGGTTGTCAAGGACAGGTTCGCCTATGATGGGTTCGTTTTGCCTAAAATCTAGAGGTTTTTCGGTCGGATTCATAACATGAACATGGGCATAAGAGTTATTCACTAGAGCTAGGCATTGGGGAATTTCTATGTCTCCTACCTTTGTTCTAGGAATGATGGCTTCGCCATTTTCTATGTTTTTCAATTTTATTTTTACTTGTTGAATGGTCCTTGCGTCAATTTGATAGGATCCTACTTCCGGAATATTATCTGAATTTCTCGCGTTAGTGTTTGTGAAAAACAATTCCAGGGTTATATCATGTTGAGATTGGTGTTTTTGGTCGAAATGGACATCGGTACGACACTTTTGTTCATACTCGATCGATTTTGGGAAAAATTTGGATTTTTCGCTTGATTTTGCGGATAATTAGGTTTAGTTGAATTTTGGAATTTTGAATTCGGATTTCTATTCAAACCGGGCTGATTTTGTGAGTGAGTTGCGGGCTGTTGAACGTTTTGAGTTGTATTATATTTTGGCGTGAAGCGCGGAGCATATTGTTGGGGAAACCTCGGCTGGAATTGATAATTAGTCGGGGTCTGCGGCACGGAATGCGGCCTTGGCATCATCCGGTTTGCTGATGCAGCACCTGGCTGATTACCGTTCGTAGCCCGTGCTGGTGGCGAGCTTTGTTGAGTGGGTCTGAAGGAGGAAGATTTATCTTTGGGTTTTAAATTGAAATCATTAGTTAGCATGGATAAAGCCATGCCCAAGTTGGTTGGATTTTTGGTTCTAAGTAGGCTTCCTAACGGTTCGGAAATACCGTGCACGAATACCCTTAGAGCGTAATTTCGCATGTATTCCGATAAAATCGGAGCATGCTCACGCATATTCAGTTGAAGATATGCCACCTGTGAATTAAGAATTAGACATATACGGTCATGAAAATTGAAACAATCTTCATGCGGGGATTGTTTCATTGCGCTTAATTCTGAAAGTAAAGTGTAAGTATCACGCTTATCGCTATAAGTTTGAATTAATGCCTTCCTAAGTTCTGGGTATGTATCTGTAGTGTTGACATAGATTTTTTCGGCTACTGATGACCCTAGTTTAGACGTAATCACACCTAGGATCACATCGTTCTGGAAATCATCTCTATCAACATGATTATAAAACCTTAAATATATCTTATCACATTGTTTTAGGAATTTTGCTAGTATTAATGGTTCTCCGTTAAATTCGGGAATCAACCTATTATATTCCCTACGGAATTCTGGAGGCTGCTGGGGCGGCTGTTGAGGTTCAGGTAGAGGTGCTACCGGAATCGGATCTGGTTGGAACGGAATTCTTGGATCAGGAATCGGGTTTAATGCTCTTTGCAGTAGAGCAGCTGCATTAACTAGAGGTGCTGGTCCAGGTGGAAGTGGGATATCGCCTAGGTCCATGCTTCTGTGGAGTCTGCGTAAACTACTCCAATCCCAAAAGCTGGCTAGGGGTTTTGGTTCCTTGACCTTAGGAATTTTTTTAGAATTTCGATTAAAGTTGATTAATGAAGCTCTTAGAGTACGAGTATTCAGTAGGTACTCTGACGGTTTATAATAATTATATTTGGAACCAGGGTACGGTCCTTAAAGTTGATTTATTTGACCAGGGTGCGGTCCTTAAAATTTATTTATTTGACCAGGGTACGGTCTTTAAAAATTATTTATTTGACCAGGGTACGGTCTTTAAAAATTATTTATTTGACCAGGGTACGGTCTCTAAAAATTATTTATTTGACCAGGGTACGGTCTTTGAATATTTTAAATTGATGAGACCAGGGTGCGGTCCTTAAGAATAATTCTTGTAAATGACCAGGGTACGGCCTTTAACTTGGAGAGACCAGGGTGCGGTCTTTTAAATCTACGTTGATCGCTGGGGAGGAGGAAATACAATATTCCTTTGTATTTACCTCAACACGATATATATATATATATATATATATATATATATATATATCCATAGTACTATAACATATATATATATATATATATATATATATATATATATATATATATATATATATATATATATATATATATATATATATATATATATATATACTCGGCCCTTCGGGCCTCGCAAGGGGCTCCGTTATATATATATATATAACGGAATCTAAAAATTAGAAGTTGTTTGTGAGCGGTTGTGATACGAGGAAACTATACACCGCTCACAAACAATTTCTCATTTTTTTTAGCAAATGGATATATATATATATATATATATATATATATATATATATATATATCCATAGTTTCCCCAACTTTTTAGGCGGACAATTACGATAAAATTGAACGAAGAATTAAATAGAAGAGGCTCGGGCACGAGAATTCATGTGATGTAGGTAACCTATATTGTAAATCTTTGGGCGGCAACGAGTTCCTCGAATTTCACATTGAGACTGAATTGAGCCCTCGGCAGCAACGAGTTTCACGAATTTTCGTACTGAGCTTTACTAATTAAGGAACATTATCGGAAGCCCCCTTCTCACCCTCCTTGCTCAATATCCCTAGGTTTTGATTTTGTTTTGCGAATTTTCGTAAAAAATTAAGCTATTGCTATGGCTCAAAAAAAAAAATTTAGAATAAAAATTTTCGGAAGTTTTCTTTGTTGAAATCCGTTTTGGAGCATTCTGAAACGAGCCTCGAATTCAATGCTTTTTTACGCGCGCACACACACACACACATGCGCGCGTATTCTTGCGCCAAAAATCAAGCTTTACAAACGAAAGTATGAGCTCGTTGTTCATCCCGGTTTGAGCTCATTGAATTGGCCCAATTTCAAAAGATGTGCTATAAAAAGTCACTAAAAACGGCTAAAAATTGTTGAATTTATATTTTTAGCATAATTTTAGTTAAAAAAAAAGTTTAACAACGTTAAACTAGAACATTAAAGCAATTAATTACAAAATTATGCTGAAAAATTTCTTAAATGTTGTTATATTGGCTGGAAAATCTATAAGAACTACCAAATTAAGACATGAATTCCAATATATTTTTCGGAATGCAAAATATAATTTTGAAGGTTTTTTTTCCATGAAAAATTCGTAGCTAACAATTCATTTGCATTCAAAGTGATCAAATTTCTGATCACTGTAACGTTATAATATAAGATATAATTTACTAAAAATCGCTTATACGATCATGCTGCTTGACTGGCACTTTTTCGTTTTTGCTTTGTATTATTTACCGCCGATTTTAATCAAATAAATCCGATTAATTTGGTTTTTTTTTTTTTTTTTTTTTTTTTTTTTTTTTTAAGCATGATTTTTTTGTTATCTCTGTTCTCAGATAATAACTACATAATCCAGCTGAATATTTTTTTGCAAGGGATCTATGTTCCTCTATTATTTATGCATCCGATTGAACTATGCGTCAAGAGGAGTGTTTTTTTAAATAACATCATGCTAGTATTTTTTTAATTTCTATCGATGATTATAACAAAAACTAATATGATTGATTACTCGCAACGGTGATGTGCGTATATTAGCGTGTCATGGGGCGATAGGTCTTACCAACAGTGAAAATAAAGAAGATCTAAAAATAAATGATAAAATAATCAATATCAAGATGATTGTCACTTGAAACTTGCTTAAAAACTATCCGCCTATACATTTTTTGGAGCTACTTATTCCGAAAATGACAACCCTTTTTTGTCGCTGACGTTGATTTTTTCAAGATATCGCCAATTTTCAGTTTTTTCGTGTCCTTGAGCCTTGGATGATTTGCATGATCAGTGAAAACTTCGAATGGACAGAATAACGAAAGACCTCGCAATTAGAAAACTAAGTGTGTAATATTTTCGGCTTATTAATGTACCCTTGCATTTTATGTGCCGATTAGAATGTTGAAAGGAACATTATAAGGATGAAATAAGTCAAAAGCTCGCTGATTCTAACATCTTAAATTAACTATGATATCACATCAATGGTACTTGGGTATGCGGAGTTTCTGGAATTGAATTTCTGCTTGTCATTTATCTAGCAGTTATCATCTCCAGACGTTACAGAGGTTGTATTAGCCCCAGTAAGGACGGATTCCGACCGTCAAGTGGTGATTAGGCACGTTGATAACCACAAAAACTGCCTTACATAATATTCAAGCAAATCTACTTACGTAGAATAAAATATATTCTTAGTTTATATTATCATCACCGTTGAAATTGCATCACTTTTTCTCTCCAACAAACCATTCGTGTGTCTTGTGACGAGATCGCCCCAAAATTTTGAGTGATCATTCGTAATCTCAAACAGATCAAGAAATATGCACAATATTTAAACACCTCGAGAGGCATTCGGACCCCTTTGGATCAACGGTTACTTGTTTGGTTAGACGGTTGGTACACTGCTGTACTAAGTACCAAACCCTACTTTTGGGAAAATGTGTCTCTAGGTTTTGAGTCGAAATTTCCTGGTATTAGCTCAATTTTAAGTTGTCTCTAAAAGCACTCATTCCATTGGAAATTTGTTGCTGAAACGAGTGATGTGGCTAGAAAAACATTATTTTGGTCAGAAAATGGCAAAAAAAGGCGTAGAACATAAATGTACTACTCAATTTCCTCGTATCTGATGCACATACGAGTTTTTGTTTAGCAATAAGATTGATACGTTTTGGTTTATTATTTCCAATAATAAGCCTATGTGAACGTATAGCAAAAAATTTTTATAACCCCCCCTCAAACTTTGTCACTTTACGTTTCAAGGTGCGTAGAATCCAAATTTGAAATGTCCGTCCGCCGTCCGGGCCATAAAAGGCCTTAGAATTGACTTAAAAAATCTGTTCTTTCGCACATAGACTCCACTTGGGGTCTAGTTGGTCCTAACTTCTCGCCAGCTCGATCGCTCCACTCTCATGGGTGCTATGAGCCAAAAATAGGTGAAAAAGTGTCTTTTTTTTAGTATATTTCAAGTTGTATAAAAATTGGAGATTTATGAGTGAAAAGAAAATGTTAGCTATAAATTTTATGGGAAAAGGAACGGCGCCGGCGTTCGTTCGAGGCATGTACCAAAGCTTTTCCTACGCATATTTAATTCAAATATGTAAAAATGACGATCATACTCAATTGAAAAAATAATAAACCTTCGTGAAATAATTTGCACTCTTCTATTGCGTAGAATCCAAAAAGGCCTAAGAATTTACTTGAGCTTTACTCGCATAGATGCTATGGGCCAAAAACGGGCGAAAAATTTTGGGATTTGAGTATGGCTATGTTAGCTATTAATTTTATGAAAAAAAAAGTATTTGATGAATGAAGTATTCTCTTCTATTCAAAAAGAGATTTTGGATTTTTATATTGTTTTTAGCATAATTTTGATTTTTTAAAACAAAATTTAATGAAGTTCAAGTTTTTAGCATAATTTCGTACATAAATTTTTGAATGTTCTATTTCATAGTTGATAAACTTTATTTGACCAATCTTATGCTAAAAAATATCAATTTAACAATTCTTAGCCATTTTCAGTGATTTTGTCAGCACATTTTTTGAAATTTGACCAATTAGATGATATAAATATACAGTATAGGTAACACTTTTATGTGTTGGAAAGATGACTTGGTAATAAATTGTTTTGTTTATCAACTATATTAAAAAGCGTAAATATGGACCAGAGATCTACGTAGAAGGGCTGTCTAATACATAAATAATAAACCTTTGTGTAATAATTTGCAGCGTTTTTTCTAATACAAAATTAGTACCGCTCTGCGTGGCGAAAAAAAAAATTCTCGTATATGCAGGATACTAGGAGAAAAAATTGTGGTTGCCAACCTCCGAAAACCGTATCTGATCTAACAAGAGAAAATACATTCGTATGATCAAAATTCTGGGAAGAAAAATCGTATCTGCCACTTATTCTGAAATCGTTTCAGACGCCACGAGTCCTAAAATACTAAGAAATGAATTCTTATGTGAAGTGTCACGTATGCACCTGAATACTAATAAAATAATCGTATCTGACGCCCAGATGCGGGTTTTTGCTCTAGAAAAGGCATGTTACGGGATTTTCATTAGTAAATCGAACCAAAACGTAGTTAATGCGATAATTGTAAGTCCTTTTGTAAGCATTTCACGTTGAGATCCAACTTCGAGACTAGCAAATTCGAAAGAAACCACCCCCCTAAATGGAGGGTAGACTGACAACGAAAAAAAGAAAGTTCGAATTTTTGAGGGGCTCAAAGCTCAGATGATTGCATTAGATGCGAGGAACAACTCCTGAAAATTTCACTCCGAACCGATAACCCCTTGAGGTCTCCCAAACCCGTTTTTTGATAATTGAATTATCGATTTTAGAACACTAGACGCTTAGGACAAAAAGACGGTTAGGACATGAAAGATCCATGCGTCTGGACACTTTTCATACTCTATTCCTATGTTTTCGGTGTCGCGGAACACGATGCCGCCATTATTGCAAGCGCAGAAGCTGTATTTCTTTTGATATTCAAGAAATCAGTCCAAATAAGTAATGGAAAAAAGCCATTTTTTGCCGTTTTTACCTAGTTTTGACTTGGAAAAAAATTGTTTGCGGGTTTTTTCAGCTTCGGACCTTGTTTCCTGGTTTGTTCCGAATGTAACAAGACCAATTTCGTCCTATAATATATTATCCTTCTGAAAATATCTGTTGAAGAGCCGAGTTAGCTCTTTTAATGATAACCGCTCTATACTTACCAGTAGCTACGAAATCAAAATTTAACGCCCTGAAGCCCTTTTAATCCCATTATTTCATGTTTTTGGGCTCGTTGAACATTACGTGCTAGTAGTGGAGGCGTAGGACTCGTATTTCGGTTACCATTAAATAAGTCGACTTGGCTCTTGAGCTGATATTTCGAGAAGAAAAATGTATTATGGCACAAACTTAGTATTGTTATATTCAGAATAAGTCACAGAACAAATTTCAAGGTAGAGGAGACACTCATAAGTTGTTTTTCCCAATCAAAATAGGTGAAACCGGTGAAAAATCCCTTATTTCTATTAATTTTGTCAACTGATTTTTTGAACATCAAGAAAAATCTACTCTATTCACCGATTTTCGACACCTAGCTCTTGATTATTAACCGCAATACGAGTCCTACGCCTCCACTACTAGCACGTAATGTTCAACGAGCCCAAAAACATAAAATAATGGGATAAAAAGGGCTTCAGGGCGTTAAATTTTGATTTCGTAGCCACTGGTAAGTATAGAGCGGTTACCATTAAAAAAGCTAACTCGGCTCTTGAGCAGATATTTCCAAAAGGACAATATATTACAGGACGAAATTGGTCTTGTTACATTCGGAACAAGCCAGGAAACAAGGTCCGAAGCAGAAAATACCCGCAAACAATTTTTTTCTCAGTCAAAACTAGATAAAAACGGCAAGGATGCCTTTTTTCCATCACTAATTTGGACTGATTTCTTAAATATCAAAAGAAATACAGCTTCTGCGCTTGCAATAATGGCGGCATCGTGTTCCGCGACACCGAAAACATAGAAATAGAATATAAAAAGTGTCCAGACGCATGGATCTTTCATGTCCTAACCATCTTTTTGTCCTAAGCGTCTAGTGTTCTAAAATCGATAATTTAATTATCAAAAAACGCGTTTGGGAGACCTCAAGGGGTTATCGGTTCGGAGTGAAATTTTCAGGAGTTGTTCCTCGCATCTGATGCAATCATCTGAGCTTTGAGCCCCTCAAAAATTCGAACTTTCGTTTTTTTCGTTGTCAGTCTAATGGAGGGGGGTACCATTAACTCAATATGGCCTAAAATGCAGATACGGGATCTATTCTTAGTACGGCAGTATACCAACTCGAAGTTTTTTGAGAATTAACCTATAAAATTAAATTATTGAAATGAGTAGAGAAAAAACAGTCATGAATGGTTTTTTGAAAAATTTGTCCATGAAAATCCATTTGACGGCTTCTGGAATCCATCATAAATATGAATATATGTACCTACGAATATGGATGTACGGCACATAAGACGAAGTATTTAAATTAATGTTTGGTATATATGACGTATAATTTTGTCTTTAGGGTTTGGGTTGGGGTTTTTTTTCCCTTACTCGGTGGGATTTTAGATCCATGTTCTATGAGTGACCAGTCTGGTCTTATTTGAATGATTCTTCGTTTCTCTACGTTCCTCCCCAGGATCTGAGTCGTGTTAATTATTGATAGCCTTCAAAATAATTGGAAGAAAAATGTGTGTTGGTGAAGCCAGTTGGCATTCTATGGAAATACATAGACCATGATACTAGAAATGATACTATAACATGATAGTAGAATCCTTTTTTAAATGCTCTAGTCGAGAACCTGTGATGTTATCCATTTTAGTGAATTAGAAAAAAGTTTTTAATGAAGCCATTGCAATGGCTCAAAAAATTAAAAACAAAATTGTCCAAAATCGTCTTCTTGGACATCCATTTTGAAACGTTTTCAAACGATTCCATGATTTTCGCTGTGTGTGCGCGCGCGCGCGTGTTCTAAACGATAACGCTCCTTGTATTGTAGATATAGCAAAGTTATATACGACTTATTAAGATTGACATTTTAAAAAATTTGTTCTTTTACCAAAAAAATCTAGCATTCTGAAAGAAAGGATGAGTTCGTTGGTCACACATTAACATGCTAAAAATCACTGAAAAAATCCAAAAACAGCAATGAATAGTTGAATTTATATTTTTCATTGAATAATAATTTTTTAAATCTATTAACCGTTAATTAGAACATTCAGAATTTTTTACTCAAAAATTTTCTGAACAGTGTGCTTGAGTTTCATTAAAATGTCCTATAAAGTGCCCTAAAAAAAACTGCCCAAAAATTGTAAGAATTTAACATTTTGTTTGTATAGCAGAATATTATTTAGAATTAGTTGTTTTCCATAAAATGTATAGTTTCCGTGCACGTTGTGCAAGAGCATGAATTTCAACGCAATTTAATATAAACATAATTTGAAGAAGAAACTATAATTCGAAAATTCGCTCATATATGGTCATGCTTGACCTTTTAATTGTTGAAACTCGATGTGTTTGGAATGCTACGTATAATATTAAGAAAACGCTTTGAAAATTTTGGGCCCCGGTTATAAAAACATTCACATTGAGACTTCTTTTTTTTTTTCTTTCGAAAAAGTAGCTCCTAATATTGTTAATGTACCTACTATGTTAGGCAGAAATATGGAATAGAGGTTTGCAATTTCAAATGGTTGTGCCTAATAATATCTCATATGACGAATAGTGCTAGGGATAAACTGCCTGTCATGTTCTCAGGACTTTTACCTGTGTTTGGAATATCTTTAGATTCTGCGTGATAACTAGCATGTCTCGGGACAGTGACTCAGCTGTATAGAGAGCCTTCATTCCCAAGGCTCTCTCTCCATTGCGTAGTTATCAGCGCCTTCTAAACTGCCCCCAATTGGCCAGCCATGTTTCAACAAAGTTATTCCTCCTCGCTCGCAATATACTTATTTCTGATTCTATCCTTGTCAATTAATTCATTATGCATATTTTGCTAATTAGCCTACGCACATTTAATTTACATGGTTGGAACGATGAAATAATAGCTTTAACTCATGGTATCACAATTATGCGAAGTAGATTAACACTTTGGTAAATATAGTTTATTCTTTTGCAAATGAAATAATACTTTGGTCTTGGTTAAACGGGATTAATCTTAACCAACCGAAATTTAACATTCATCTACGATGTTGAGTAATTTTCTCTGATTTCCCTGTGAATTGAGTCCTCTCCTACAGTAAGTGGAATTTCGGGTTTTATTGGTCAACGATTCACCAACGATTTTCACGAGCTCAACCTAAATAATCCAGGTCAATTTCATCAAAATCTAATGTAAATTGTTTGAAAACTACGTACATTGTTAAGAAATCAATCCCTGTGTACAAAGTTTTTCCCAAACTACGGGACGCTTGAAAGTACAGCACTTAGCATTGTTATATACTTTCTGCCCCACTTGAAGAAAGCCATTTGTGACCCGTCCTAGGAAAAGGGACCTTATCTTACTTTGTCAAACTTTTCGGGAGAATGTTTTTGGATAAAACGGTCAAAAATATCGATTTTGAGGTTTTTACGAATTCTGAAGTAATAACTAACCCTTTACTCTGTACAATAGTCACTTATCGATGTTCAGCTGATTGATATCGAGAAGTAGTTGCTTACCTTATTCAACCCCCTCTCTCATGTCAAATGAATCGTAAAAAAATAAGACCGAATTGCCTCCGCCACCGAAACGACGCAGTACTTGTCAAAAATAGTATTTATGTAATGTGAATAATCTTAATCGTTAATGTTTTAACACGGCTGGAATTATGTATTGTTCTCTTTAAAATATTTGTAAGTTTTTTTTCCAATTTATTGTTTGGCAAAAGCTCGTTTTTGTTTGATTTCTCTTCAGTAAATACAATTAAACTTTTGTTCTTCAAAATTGAAATTTTTTATCCCATCCAAAATTATCTGCATTGATAGTGAAATGAACCCAACATGCGCACGAATCTTTCCAAAAAAAAAAAAAAATAATAATAATAATAAAGTTGATATCTCCAGTAGAACGGCCACAATTCACTTATGAATTTCGCTCAAACTTTGAACGCGTTTTTCTCAAAATGAGGTTTCCAGGAGACCAGATTCTGAAAAATCATATCTTTGGAACTATTAAAGATAGAATTTGTTTGAAAATACCAGCGTTTTCAGCAGGATCTCAAGAATCCAGAAATGGCAGTAACTCAATTTCGACATCCGTTAAGATACGGTCCCTTTTCCTAGGACGGGTCACATTTATTTATTTATTTTTTTAATAACGGAATCATCAGCTGATCAGTGCGCTTCCATACCTCGTAACTGTATTTTTCATGTTCCAAAGGAGCTCCATTTCAAATTCTGCACCATTGGTTGATTTGGACAAGAAATTAGCCTCAGTGCTCCCTCAGGTGTTCACTGCGCCTCCATACCTTGTACCTATGAAGCTGTAGCTATGGATGTACCTATGATTTGATTTCACGAAACAACTCCATTTCAAATTTCAGTACAACAGGTCGATTAGGAAAGAGTGCCGTTATGCGATTTCGAAACATTTCATGACCGAGTTTCGTACCACAATTTTGTGGTCGTCAGGCTTTGGGATGTCTTCGTCATCAATATCTCGTTCCCTCCGTATCATTTCTATAATGGTTATTAAGATGTATTACGCCAAAATTGAATTTCAAGAAACCATGTTTTCGGACGCTTTATAAAGTTGAAATTTGTCGATCATCGCCGCGACATTCGGGCTTTATTTTATACATTACAAAGCTTCCATAACAAAATAGTTTCTTGCTTGTCAGTTATTATTTGCGGTTCTATCTCTCTGATGTATACTACTATTCCTAGCTACTCCATGCTCATCTTTTCTACTCTACCTCAGTGTTCTTCCTGCACCATATTCAGATACAGAACTAGAACTCGTAAGAACGAAAGTAAGAAATGCTATGAAATAACAGGAGATTGTTTCATTAATTTGCGTCGTGAGTTGTGCCTCTAAGATAAGATAAATTAATCTACAGCTACGTTTAACGAGTTACCTCAATAACTGAGGTTTTACGTGACATCTTCGAGCTACTCAAATAACCCCATTCACATTTCCACGAATTTGGCATCAATCGAGAACATTTTCGTATCGTTGAATTCATTGTAGTTTTTAAATTAATTTTGCGTTATAAAACAGTTGTTAGTCCCGCAGTCATTCAGGTGTGTGATTATACTGACATGGGGAGGCTCTGGTTCTTCCACTTCAGTTGCTCCGATTTGGCTAAAAAATTGACTGGTTATTGTAGAATCAAAATAAATTGGTACGTGTTCAACAATTCCGTTGAATGGCCTCAATAGCTCGGAAAAATAATATTTTATCCAAAAAAAAAAAAAAAATGCCTAAAAATGGTGTAAACGAAACAGCTAGTGCATCCACGTCCCGGTGCGCCTATCGTAGGCAGGCAGGCGTGACATCCGCGCGACGTGGTTGGGGACTGTCAGGGGTGTTTCTACATAAATCTACATGAGGGACATGTATAAGGTTGTTTCTCTCGTGAAACGTCCCTGGAAAGCCCAAATGATAAACTATAAAACAATAGACAAACGGCAAAGTAGGTAAATAACTTCAGTATTGGCTCCTCTTGATTGTTCTCTCAATAAAATTACAAATAGTAAGAACTGTATGTGAATAAAAATCGATTTTATTCCGACTATGTAAAAGTTGAACGAGAAGTGACCTTAAAATGCGTTGTGTAAGTTGCAAAAGTTGTTCCAAGGTTTTGTGTTTCACGCATGCACAGCAGCTACTTATACGACCTTGATGATACCCATATAGGGTAATTTTCCCAATTGCCTTCCGAATTTGAGCTAGGATGATGCATGGTAGATTTTAAGGTTGAGCATGCGCAGAGTAGAGTGTTGATTTGTGAGCAGTGAAACTTACAGGTGACCGTCTACAGTCCAACCCGTGAATCCCTGAAAATGTCATCAAAATCTGATTAAAACTGTAGAAATTAAGCCTGTAAGGGGAGTGTGTCACCCTAGAATTTTCCTTAGTTCTTCAGGTACACCTTTCTCGGGTTCTACTCAACTCAACGAGTTGATTTTGCTTCCGAGACTGCAAGGCAGCGGAAGCTTTGTTTTCACTTTCGAAATGAAAAAAAATTGTTTGCTCCAAAATCAAAATTTCACTCGCATTTTGCGTTTCAGAGCCTCCTGAACAAATTTGGTTCCGTGTCTGTCTGTCCGTCCACATTTCCTTGTAACAGCCATAACTTCCACAATTTTGATCCGATTTTAACAAAATTTTCAGGGATCGTGAGGGTTAAGCTCTAGATAGTCCCCTATCAACTTCATCATGATCGAATCAACGGTAGCTTCTGTGCAGGCGCTAACGTGAATTCCTTGTGACGGTCATAACTCGGTCAATGTTGAACGGATTTCGGTCAGATTTTCAGGGATGATGTGGGTCCCTTGAGGTCCCATAAGACAATAATCATAATTGCATTAGTGGTACGCTCTGCGCATGCGTTAACGAAATATTCCTGTTACGGTCCTTGCAACTGCCGTAATTTCCACAATTTTGATGCGATTTTCTTCAAATTGTTAGGGATCGTGCGGGTATACCTCTGCATGGTCCCCTATCAGTTCCGTCATGATGGAATCAACAGTAGCCTCTGCGCAGGCACAAACAAAATTTTCTTGTTAATTTTCCTTATTAATTTCATTTATTATATGTACCATTCAGCTTCCAATTTCCCACCTTATTAATTCCCTGATGCCTGAACCGGTCGTTTCTAGTTTTCTGGAATTTAATGGTGACGTACTGTGAAGGTCACGAGGAAGCTCATGTGCCATTTCCTTGGCAGTGTATTTTTTTCTGTTCTTTACATCTCGCCAAGCACTGGAAACGTACTGAACTAGATTTTTAAATTTCTCTGTCGGAAATTTTTAAACTTGTTCGGAAGTTCGCGCTTTTTAAAATTAGTTACAAGGAATTATGTTTCCGACTTTTGAAAAAACTAATTCAGCAGAACTTTTAATCTCAACCAGACGAACAGAACAAAACAGAATCATCTGAATCGGTTCAGTTTTCGATAAAAGTGTGCCGGAAGAAGAGAAAACGTAGGTAGGAAAAAGTAACTTTTCAGGAGGGCACTTTTTCTAACGGGAAGTAACGCGGGCAATTTCCCGTTGCCGGCGCCGGCCGTATCGAGTTGATCATCAGACGCCTGATTTCAGCAGACTCCGCTCCTCTCTATCATTTACTTCTACGTTCATACGTCCATGAATAGATTAAAAAAAAAAAAGAAGTTGAAGAACGAAATTTTTACAGTATAACAGCGTTAGGAGAAGTGCGAAGAAGCCATAGATCAGCCAGCCTATACACCCGGTGGAAATTTTTTTTTTTTAATTAACATTTGCATTAACATTCAACGTCAATGAAATTTATAGGGGAACTTCTAGTAGCTAAATCGCACAATCCTTGAAATTTTCCTAAAAATCGGTCCATTAGTCTCGGAGTTTTGTCAGTATTGATCAATTTTAGTTTTGCGCATGCGGTATAGTCAATACTCCTCCAATCGCGATATAATTCATAGGAAATTTTTCTTGACCATATACCCATACTACGCCCCGAGTTTGAACGAAATTGGACCAATAGATGATAAGAAATCGATTTTATAATGAATTAACGTTTGCGCTTGCGCATAGACTACTATTTATGTGACGGCAGTAAAATGCCATCAAAATCTTCCCATTAGACTCGGAGATTTGTCTGTGTCAATCTATATTAGTTTCGCGCACGCGCAGTGATTATTACTCTACCAATCGCGATATAATTTATAGGGCATTTTTCTGGAACATATACCCAATTACCTACCGAGTTTGAACGAAATCGGTCCAACAGATGATGAGAAATCGACGTTTGCGCACGCGCACAAGCTACTGTTGATTCGACCGCATTGACAATTACGGGGGACCGTCTAGGAGCTAACCCGCACAATCTCTGAAAATTTCGTCGGAATCGGACTGAAACGTGGTATAGTTTTGGGCTTGATAAGGATTTTCCACAGACAGGCACGGAGTCAAAATTGATAGCAAGCTCTGAAACGCGAAAAGCAAGTTGGAATTTTGATTCTGGAGGACTAACATTTTTTCGACTTCAATCACGAACACAAAGCTTCAAATCGCCCTACTGAACTACATCATTTTAATGTAATGGAGAATGTTACCTGCAAGAAACAAACATACTTTCAAATCAATACTCAGTCCATGCATCCACATGGTGGGAAGATGATTTTGTCATGAAGGGTTTTGTTTATTAACACTTACTAAAAAGAGTAAAATTGAGGGGTCCGGGAGCTGTGAGGGGGCGGACCCTTTTGCAAGGCTCAATGCCTCGAGTTTAAATTATAAATTGTGCTATAGACTGGGTTTATTAATGATAGACCATTGATATTCATTCATCTATGTAGAAGAGATATCTGATACAGAAATAATTAACCTTTGTGTAATAATTTGCAGCGTGTTAGTAATCTGAGGACATTGAGTATTTGGTCGGTCTCTGTAATTTCTCTATAACTGTAAACTGTTGTAGAAGTCAAATGTAGAGTTCAACGTAGTGATGATCGCACATTTCAAATTGTTTTAGCAAATTTTCTTAGAAAACGAAGCTATTACAATGGCTCCAAAAATTTTAAAATGAAAACTTTCGAAACTTTTCTTCATTGAAATCCGTTTTGAGGCACTCTGAAACGAATCCTAGAGTTTAACGCTTTTTGATTCGCGTATATGTGTCGCAGCCCTATTGTGAAATCAGCCTTTTTGTAAAAAACCTAGCCTTTGTACAATATGCCGCCTTTTTGTAAAAAACCTAGCCTTTTTACAATATGCCGTCTTTTTGTAATAAAAACGTTGGAATGACAATCAGCCTGGTATTTTTAAGCCTTTTTGAAAAGAAGTTGGAAGACCTCTGTTTGCCAAAACTGACAAACCAAATTTAACAAACAGGCTGAGCGTGATCCACCTTAGTTTGGTGGTCTGGGTGCTCGCATCTCAAGAATACATAACATCAAGGAGTCAATCCCTTAGTAAAAATTCAGATTAGTTGAACATTGGTCAGAATGATGTGTTTAGTTTGTCATTCCAACGTTTTTATTAAGAAAAGGCGGCGTATTGTAAAAAGGCTAGGCTTTTTACAAAAAGGCTGCGTCACACACACACACACACACACACACACACGCATATATATATATATATATATATATACCATTCCAGGCGATAACTCTTCTTAGGACTGAGATAAAAATTCCCTTCTTGCGCCAAAAAATTACTTAGGTTTTCTAAATGAAAGGATGAGTTCTTGGCCAGCACTTTTTGAGTACATTAAATTGGTCAAATTTGAAAAAAGAGCCCAAAATAATCATTAAAAATGTCTAAAAATCATTTAATCTAGATTTTTTCGTAGAATATCACTCAAATAAAGTTTATTAACTGTATAATAGAACATTAAAAAATTTCGTACAAAATTATTCTGTAAAGTATACTTAAATTTCATTAATATTCGCTTTAATAAAAATCGATAAAAACTGCAATAAAGCTAAAAATCCGAAATCTCTTTTTGAAGAGCAGATTATTATTTAGAATTCGTTTTTTGCCATAAAATTAATAGTTAACAATTTCCTTGCACTCTAAGGGCGGGATCCATAGTCGCTCCTCAACGCTGAGGCCGGCCTCAAGGTGGGTTGTTGAGGAGAATTTCACCCCATCGGTATTCATAGTCGCAAATGTAAGGCCGGCCTCCACATTTGAGCTGAGGCCGGCCTTGAGGTGGGTTCATGTCTCCTTAACCTATTCAGAGTCGTTACATTCCGAGGCCGGCCTCCAAGCCTCCTCGAAAACCCCGATTCATAGACGATTTTTGAAGGTGAGATAAGAAATTTCTCGACTCCAGAGGGGTTCAAACCCACCTCCAGCCAAGGAAGGTACAAACCTCCCTCGAAACGTTATTTTTTGCTGTTTCTTGTACGTAATTAGTTTGTTTGAGTTATTATTTGTTTGAGATTTATTAGTTTTTAATTAGTTCACGATGGAGAGTTTGTTTATTTTTGAGTGGGACGATTTGGACGACCGACTCGATGATGAAAATGTTGAACTTGTCACGGTTCCCAGAAGTCAACAATTTACTTACCATAGAGAAATTCCCGGTGCAACTAAATTGATGAGTGAATTCGTCCCAACACTTCTTTTTCTGTACTAAACTTACTGCAACACTTTTCTTACTCTCAACAACGTCTTTGTTGCGAAGTAATAGTGACTTAAAATAATTCTTCTCCTCCGGAGATAATGAAGTTCTCTTTTGGCTCATTTTAAGCAAATACAAATAAACCACACAACAACAAAAAATAATAATAAATCAAGACACTTCTCACTCCTGATGTGATATTTAGTGAGATAGTATGAGATATTTAGGTTTTGGACACCCTGTATGATCTTAGCCTATCATTGAAGGAATTCCAATCTTCGGATTTTTTCATCCGATGGAAATGAAATAACTGCCCCCCACCAATTTCAAATTTCAGCTATCAACCTAGTCGGCAAGTCCCTAAACATTTATTTCTCAGTTAATCATTTCGTGTAGTTTCATTAGGTTAGTATACTTATGTAAGTATACTTATGGTATGCTAGTTAATATTTCTGATAACTAAAATTGTAAAGTAAAAGATCACTTTATGTTACAAACAATTTAATTTTTCAAATTTTTCGCTTACATATGAGTAAATTTGGTACAAAACAATCGGGAATAAAACACAAACGGTGGGTACAGCTTTTGTACAAGTACGCAACCACGAGGGACACAACAAAAAATTATTAATAATAAAAATAAAACAGTAGGCAGGTAGATAGGTACAAGGCGAAAAAGTTAAACGAAAAACGTGTGTCAACTCTCAACTGTCAACTTTTCGATAAAATAACACAACTCACAAATGTTGTCTCATTTTTCTGGCCTCACCAAGGTTGCGTCGAACAAATACCATGGAATTCCAAGCATGGAGTCACCAAGTATCGTGATTTACTAAGCATGGAATGCCCAAAATAGTTGGAAGAACCTCATTTTGCTCGCTCTAGACTCCAACCCTCCTCCAAGCCACCTTGAGAAAAATTACAGCTAAGGCCGGCCTCGACGCCTGCACCTTTTGACTATGGATACCAGTTCACCTCCTCAAGCCAGATGTGACCTTGGCCTGAGTCAAGAAATTTCTTATCTCATGGTGCGACTATGGATTCCGCCCTAAATGCTCAAATCTCAATGCAGTCAAGCTCCATGGCTGGAAATTTTCAGTTCACCTAACTGTTGGTAGTATGAAAATGTTACCCTTTGAGAAAAATCCTTATACGCAGTTCTAAACGTACTCATCTATTTTATTGGTCCCAATAAAATCCCAGACCTACAATGGCAATTGTTCTACTGCTTCTGTACAGTGCGATTGCGTCATCTAGTTTATTGTTGTGGATAACCGGGAAAATTGGCCTTTTTTGTCTTGCAGTTCTTAATCGATTCACTCGTTATTTGAGGTCATATGGAACAATAGTCTTCGGCACTGATTCTCGTAGGCATAAGCAATTCATGTCGTATAAAAGTGAAAATCTCCACGTCCTCGCGCTCTTGTGACCGAGCCTGGGGCAGCGTTAACTACTAAATGTATTCGTAGATTCGTATCCTTGAAAAGATGAACCTTTCTTATCTATTGTTTGAGCATGCGCAATGGTAGTGTAACTTACAATTTTGCTCTCCCGTTTGCCCTTCTACGCATATAAAATAATGGCCTATCTTTATTAAAAATAATCAACTTTTCGTTGTTCAACATAGTTTTATAAGATTCAATTTGTTTGAAAGTAATTTCAAACAAAAAAAAAATCTTCCAGTTGGGTGGGCAGTATAATTTCCTCACATAGAAAACGCAGCAAATGATTACGCAGCAATTTAAATTGTCCACCCCCTCCCGAACCATGGGCTGTATGTCTCGATGGTATGGGGACTATATCCTGTCGCATATCTATACACCCCACACCGAGCGAACGAGAAAACCTACCCCTAGCGAGCGAAGCGAGCAATATCCCCTACATACGTCGGATTTCAACGGGGTTTTTCCTACGAACTCGGGATGGACTATTCATACTCCATCGCATCTATACATCCTACAGAGAGCGAGAGAAGCGAGCAACATCCGCTACACATTTCAAATCACCCTTAGTGATCCACTCAACAGTAAAGACCATCGGATCTATACAGCCATTCTGAGCGAGCGAGAAAACTAGGCTAGTGTATAATAATTTTAAATGTATAATGTATAATAATTTTAAATGTTTATAAAATTTTAAACTCAAGTAAACAGTAGCCCGGTGGTATCCTCTAACGAAAGTAGGAAGTGTTATCAGGGTGTTATAGCTCGTTTTGAATAGCGCAAGTGTACATGTTTCCTCAAATCATTAGCCTATGTAATAATTATTAATAATGTGTAATAATTATTAATGATGGGCTTTCTACGTCCATACTGTTATTTAGCGGGGCTGAAGCCGAGGGAAACAACATTTTAAGTGAAAAACGTTAGAAAGTTGTCGTGCTACTTTCATTTGGCGCGACATATCTTGACTCTTTTTTATTTAGAGTTGATGGCTAAAACTTGTTCTTTTATATTTCCAAAGGTTTTCCAATTTGAGAAATTAATTGAAATTTGATAAGCTAAGACTTCTTTATTATTCTCTCGTGCAGTCGGTTATTCAATGTGGTATCTTGATGTGGGGAGGCGCTTACCATACTGCCCTGGAACCAATTAATATTATGCAGAGATTAATAATGGAAACTATAATGAGGAAGCTGTATCTTGCTGTATAATCAATTCAAGGTTTTCATTCTGCGCCAGTTGTTTATCAAGTCGTTGTTGTTGGTGTATCATAAGAACCCTCAGATCATAATGAATCAAGGAAATGAGCATTCGTATGGAACAAGATTCAGATTGGAGGGAAATATAGTTAATCCTTGGCCATCATCGTTTCTGTGTACAGGAAGTTCATATACCTATATGTTGTACATACTTTATCGATCGATTCATCAAAATTTGAAGTCACCACAATTGTATTCGAGGAACCTTTTTCAAAAAATTGATTAGTGATTGGCTGGTTGGGACGAGGCGGATTGAGCGAGTCGTTGATTTGCAGCGTATATATGTATATATATAATTAGAGTTAATATAGTGTAGAGATAAAAAATGTATTTATATGCAAATGATTTATAACTATAAATAACTAATAATAATAATAATAATTTATAAATGATATTAAAAACTTGGAAAATTACTTATAAATTATGTACTACTAATGACAAATTACTGAATTAATATAGAAGATAATAGTTACTTTATATAATTTGTGCTCATGTACACTAGCAAACCGTGTAAGCAAACAGCAACACTTGCAGGTGATTACAGGCCTATGCCTAGCACCTGGCAATACATTGAAATTTTATATATTATGCGTATAAAAATTAGATATAAGAGCTTTTGTTGTATATTTGTGCTTGTATAAAAAAATTCAATTCAATGAAATACAAAAAATTTAAAAAAAAATTACACAACAGTCAAAAGAAGAAATGTAGAAGTAGAATAACGTTATGTAAGGGTACTTTTGGATTCCTGACCACTTCATGGAACAAAACCTCAATTACCTGAAAGTTCCCTTCCCATTTTCTTGAATGGCCTGGGAACGGGTTCTGGGTCAAACGTACCCGCTTGATTGTCTCGTCCAGCGAATATTTTTGTCGTATCGTGCGGCTATTGTCATTTTTCTCCTATCAACCGCTGTTATTAGAAGGCCGCTACCTTCGTAAACACCGGGTCAAGATTTTCGTGGTGCAATACGAATATTGATAGTCAGCTGCTCCACTTTCTGCGTCATTGAACATTGAAAATATCAATTGGATTTGGATAGAGAATGCATTAATTTTGGTTTATTATTCAACCTTTGTATTCTACCAAATAAGCAACTTATTTATTAATCCCCCTCAAAATATGTTGGTGTCTATTTCAACATGCGTTGAATCCAACAAACAAACAACTAGAAATCGTACCTAGGCAGTCTGAGCTTTTGTCCCAAACTACTGGAACAAAGTTTATGAAACTTGGGTCAAAGTTCCAGTCATGCAGCATGGTTGCATGAGCAAATATTTTTAAATTATCGTATTAATGTTGAATTGTTCTGAAATTTGATTACTTTGAGTGCAAAGAAATTATTAACTACCAATTTTATGGAGAAAAAAAACGTTCTAAATAATTTTTTGCCATTCAAAAAACATTTAAGATTTTTCAGCTTTATTTGTCGTTTCTATCGAGTTTTCAGCATAATTTTGTGCAAAATTTCTTAATTTGGTAGTTCATAGTTTTTTAGACTAAAGTTGGCTCTGCTAAAAAATATAAATTTACCGGTTTTGGTAGCATTAACTTCAACATGGTTGTAACAATAGTAGGAAGTAGCTGCTGCGTATGCGTGATTATAAAATCCTCGTAACAACCTTAATTTCTACAGTTTTTATGCGATTTTTATGAAATTTTCAGGGAATGTGCGGTTTATGCTGTAGATTGTTCCTTATCAGTTACATTTTCACAAATCAATATTTCTCTCTGTGCATGCGTAATCGTTAATTGCATTAAGCTCCACATTCTCGTTGCTTAATTGACCAATTTTGACGTTCTTGATTTACTATTTCCTCAAATCATTGGCCCCGCTATTTTAAGAATATTTGTTTTATATTTTAAAATTATCAATTTATCAGTTATCAATTATTTCAGTTATCAATACATAGGTACGGCATGGATAAGAGGGAGATATAAATCCCACACTCGCTTTGGCAGGATTTTTTTTTTTTTTTTTTTTTTTTTTTTTTAAGACTTTAAATAATTTAAGACTTTTAAATAATTCATTGCACTTTCATTGCATCGATGTAGGTCTTCCTTTCTGTCTATCATGACCACATCAAGAGTACATTACTAATGTTTTTATAAACATTCAAACAGGGTAAATGTGAAAAGGTCTATCTACTCAGAAGAAGAATAAATTTGTTATTCCTGTGAACGTAGTTTAAAAATATCTAAGGCAATTCTGGATCTTCTTAGATTCAAGTGGATAGGTCGGACTTTGTTCTCCCTCCCGAAAGGCATTGACCTTACGAGCCTTTCACAGGCCGTGAATCATTCATAGTTTCGCTTTCGGCCGAGTGAAGGGATTCTACATGAGAATAGAATCATCCATCTTAACATCACCCATCCGGGTCTCATGTATCATTGTAAAACGAGCTTCTCGAACCGTCAACAATGTAGATTTCCCCCCATAGGACTGATTTTCGAGACCTTTAACGCCCGTCTAATTTCTATTCATTTGCATGACGACGTTGGGTCTAAACATCGAAATTCATGACATTCTTGACGACAAGCTTAAACGTCCAAATTCCTGTATTAAATCGTTCTCAAATATTTCTAGACTGGAAACTCAACGTCACTTGATGTTCGTTATTCGAATGTTGTTATTTTCCATGTATTTTACGTATGTATAATTAGTAATATTGTCTAATGAAAGAACTTTATTATTCCCCTACCCTAATTTAGAGTATTCCTAACATAGTTTAGTAAGAAAGGCCAACCGATATTACATGAATTTCTCACCCGAAGTCTTATTTTGGCTGGAATGTGCAAACTCATCCTGACTCAGTAGTTCTTCAAGCTCCTGATTCAGCTTTATCTTGAGTGGATGCTGTCATGACTTAGCAAAAAGCAATTCATCGATTCTCCATTTTGTTTCCTTTTCTTGTTTTTGGATTTCAGTCGGTTCTATTTATGTATAATAAGTATACATTATATACCGTTAAACCCTCTAATTTGTCTGTCATGATACTTATTTATAAGGTCGTTCCTCCGAGATAAGATCTAGTCCACTTGTTTTCTCACTATTGCGGCAGGATAACCATTTAAATTATCACTGTACAAATATTAAAGGCTACCTACCTCCCTTTTTACTTACTTTAACCGTGACTAGACGCATGCCGTTACAATTTTTGAACAAAAAATCATTTTGCTTCAATATCGAAATTTCCACGAAAATCCCCTCTCGAAATATTCCCTATAAACATCATTCTCCATTTCATAGAATAACTGAGAGTTGAAAGTCAGATGATTCTCTACCAATTCCATCATCTCAGATCAGAAGTAGCCGTTGCACATTCGCCTGCGTGAAATGTTTCCATCATAACTTCAGTTTTCATCTTATTTTGATTAATGTTATACGGTCTGTACCTACCTTGACAATTTTTTGGTGCACAGAACTATATTTTAACAGTTTGAACAATTTTTTAAATTCATTTCTCCATTTATTATTACAAACTAGCGAATTACCCGGCGCGTTGCTGCCGAAAAAAACAGATTGCCAACTAAAATATTCAACAATGCGCTAAAACATCCAATAAAGTTTTATCCTAACTACCTATTATAATATTCGCCCTAATTTTGATTGAGATTGGTGCGGGTTCAATTCATATTTAGATAGTCGCTATACATCGTTGCTTCAAGTAGTTGCCATATTAACGTGTACCACTTTTACCTCATTTTATCGCGTTGCGTCTATAGGTACCCGTTTCGAAGGGCGGCCAGTTCGACGGTAAAGTTGGGTTAGATTCCTGCTAATTGCACCTTCCTGAGTGCGCAATGAATTGCGAGTGAGCTTACTGAATTGAGCTTACTCAGGTGATCAGGATGGATTCTTGTTGTCCAAGAGAGGCTCTCTGAATGTTTGACATTTGAATGTCCTTGGGTGAACTGGAGAGCATTTAGCTCAATCGGTTGATCAGGAAAGAGCCCATCATTTTATTCGTTTCTCGATGTCCCAGAGAGGCTCCCTATCAAATTTCAAATTCCAAGGGTGAATAAGAGGGAAATTTAGCTAAGGCTGCTGATCTGATAAAAACCCGTCATAGCATTCTTATAATGTCCTAGAGGGGCTGCCTGTTGTCAAATTTCACATTCCTATGGTGAAAAGAGTGAATTTAGCACACTCAGCTGATCAGGAAAGAGCCCATGATTTTCTTCGTTTCTCGGTCCCCCCCATGTCCCTCGATGTCTCCCTATCAAATTTCAAATTCCTAGGGTGATTAGGAGGAGGGTCAAATTGCACACTCCTAGGGTGAGCTGGAGAGCATTTAGCTCACTCGGCTGATCAGGAATTAGCCCTCCATTTTATTCGTTTCTTGATGTTCCAGAGAGTCTCCCTATCAAATTTCAAATTCAAAGGGTGAATAGGAGAGAATCGATCTCAGTCAGCTGATCTGATTCGAATCTGTCATTGCATTCGTCTCTTAATGTTCTTGAGAGACTCCCTGTTAAATTTCACATTCCTTGGGAGAAAAGGAGAGAATTTAGCTCACTCAGCTGATCAGGAAAAATCCCATAATTAAAATATATTAGAAAAATATAAGAAAGAAGAATCATAAGAAAAATGAATTATTCATTTATTTTTTATTTCAAACAAATGCTCTGTTCTCAAAAATCTTCAATGCTTAATTGTATTCCGATTCTTTTCGAAGCGAAGTGCAATCTCGAAATACCTTCCAGCTGTATAGGCTTACTGCCCGCTATGTAACGGGTTCTATGAGATAATTTCAATACGAGTTAATGAGATATTCACTCATGCCTTAATGATAAATTCACACATTCATATTCACAAATTCACACATGCCACATTAATGAGAAATTCACACATGCCTGCTTATCTACCAATCGCCTTCAACATTCATAATATGTATATTATTCCTTCTCTTTAGTAAGAAATACTGTACCTACAGTCAGCGTTCGGTTCGAAATGTCGCAAAACAAATTTCATTGGTTTGGCTGTTGCGTGCGAACGAAATTAAACCTGATAAGTGAGTGTAGCCAAATTTGTGATGAACTCGTGCTACGTTCGTCTAGCGAGTTGATATTTGGAATAAATTGTTCGTGAAACTTCTGAACCGATAAGGCCCTAATTTTTAACACAACTATTCAATCATACAAGTATCAAATTAAGGAACTAACATATCCCAGAGTCTTAGACACCAGAGTCAGTGACATCGTATCTTAGAAAATCTAGCTTACCTGCTAGAGTCTATGACACCCTAGCAAATCTAATAGCCACAGTCTAAGAAACCGTGGCTTAATTAAGAATTGAACGAGGTACTGAGGATTTTTTAAGAGAAGAACATGTTGCTTGGAGAGCTAGAACGATGTGTATACCCATCGGGGCTGCCGCCATATTTATATGCTACTCCCCGCCTGGGACTTCCCTTTCCAGGGCAGCTGTCCCTCTGTGCTAGGTATAGCTTGGGCGGGCATCTCTTTATTTGGATGAAACAAAGATTTACAGTTCAGGCACATTTAGTTTTCGAGAAAAGATGGTAGATACTAAATTGTCACCCATTGCTAAAATTTTCTTTAACCCCCCATTCATCCCCATTTCTGCTCCATCACTATCTACATCATGTATTAACCTATATCAAATTCTGTTTTAGCTCCTGGACTCCTTGGTTGATCCCAATCGTCATTGGAATCGTCGCCACAGTCATCATCCAAAGGTTCTTCAACGCTAACTGAGCCCAGCAGCACTATTTCTCACAGCAGCGTTCTTAATCAACACCATGAATGCCCTCACGGTTCTATTATACATTCTACAAGCTATTGATAGTAAAAATCAGAAAGCCTAATACTTCCCACCACCTCAACTCCCTCCCCCTTCACGTCACGCCCAAGGCTTAGTGTTAACTAGATAAATGTTACATAGATACAGATACATATATATATATAATATTGTTATTCGAAGTTTATCACAAAAAGATGATTATTAAATCGCTGTATTATGTTTTTAACGGGATTTCTGCGTTATTTTTTGTATTGTTGAACAACTTTTTTTCTATTGATGCCTTTCAATGTTTTGTTGTATAGAACCCCGTTTTTTGTTTCATAGTTGGATAATTTATTAATTTGACTACCTTTGCATTACAATGTATTTAATACACTCATCAATGAAGGCGAGAAGTTGCCATATTTATTATTTTTGCAAAGCATTCAAACTTCATAAACGTGAATATGTTGATTGGGGCCATAATTCCTAGTAAAAATGACAATGTGTAATATTACTGTTATTTTATGGATAGGTACTAAATGGTACTCTATGTACCATGATTATATTAGTACTCGTATGGCATTTATAATATATTTGTTCTATATGTAACTTCTGGATACAAAATAAAATAGGTGATTGGAATTTGTGTTGTTCTGTGTTCTATTTATTTATCTATTTATTCTTATTTATTTAGCACTAGCTAAATTGGTGTAAAACTATTGATATAAAAATGAAGGCACATTTAAAATCGAAAATGGTAACATGGCAGGGTGGCCTCCAACTGGAAAAGTCAGGGAAAGCCTGGAATTTTCAGGGAATTCTTAGCGTCGAAAATAGTCAGGGAATTTGCAAAAACCACCAAATGTCAGGGAATTTTTCCAATGAAAACTTTGTGTAATAATTCGCAGCGTTCTTAGGTATATTCTACGAGGGTGATGCAAAAAGTAATTTTGAGACTGCTATGTAGGGCCATTGAAAGGTACGCAGAAGGCTGGGGGGGTTTTCGTCTAGTTGATAGGGTGGTGGTAAGGGCGTGGGGGTCCTTCCCAGACGTTACTACACTTTAAAACCGTGTCGGAAATTTACAGAAAGCTCTCGAATTTGTCTGGCCCAAAAGCCATGTTTCTGCAAATGATGTCGGGATGACGGAAAATATTTTTGGAAGGCCACAACTCGCTTGAAGATAAACCGCGAAGTGGAAGACCGTCTACCGCAACAACAGGGGAGCCAGCTGAAGTCGTTCCCCGCATTCTGGATTCTGATAGGCGTCTCACGATAGATGAAATTCATGCTAAACTCCCTTCTGGCTTTGAGATTAGCCGCAGATCGGTCGCTAACATCATCTCAAATAAGTTGAAGATGGTTAAAGTTTTTGCAAGATGGGTACCGAGGTTGCTGTCTCAGGATCATAAAAATTCAAGAATGGAAGCGGCAAGAAATTCTTCGAACTTCATACCGCGGAAGGAGACAGTCTTTTCAACAGAATAGTCACCTGGGACGAGACCTGGGTTATGCTCAACCCCCCGAAACAAAACGTCAAAGTTCTGTGTGGAAAAGACCTGGAGAGCTTGCAAAAAAAAAAGGCCAAAAGACACTTTCTCAACGCATGCTCAATAGAGGCATCCTGTTCATAGATTTTCTTAACCAGAGGCGAAACGATAAATGCCGAGTGGTACTGTGACGTACTGAAAGGCTTGCGAGCCGCCATAAAACGGAAAAGACCCGGTTTGCTTCGTCGTGGTGTTTTGCTTCTTCATGACAATACAATTCAATTCAAATAATTTATTTTGCAGGAAACAATATGTTTATATAAGCACACATGAACAACAAAGATAAAAGACAAAATTAGACATGAGATGGCGTAGAAAAGAAACATCTAGTACAAATTATAAATATTTAGGTAAATAAACGAAATAATAATTGAAAGATAAAGGAAAGTTTAAAGATACTCTGCATCGCAGAAAGAAGAAGGGGGAGAGGAGAACGAAGGGGAGTGCACCAAATGCTGGCTACTATCGGATGTCAAGATACTGACATAGTAGCCTTCAAGAACCGACCAATGGAGGGGGATGGACGCACAGACAAGGGAAGAGAATTCCAGATCCTTGCTCCTGCCATCCCAAAGGACTTGGACATAGTTCGACTGGTATGCCTGATGACAGAGAGAGAGAGAGAGGCTCAAAAGATCTAAAAGAAGAGGCTCTATTAACTAAGTTGGACAAATACATTGGCATTGAACCATTAATTATTTCTGCAATTAATTTTAAATGCCTGAAAATGAAATAATCCTCCAGGGGAAGGCAAAGAAGGGTGAGATGGGATACTGATTGACGTACATTAACATTATATGCATATCCCAAGCAAGCATTATAGGCAACGACGAGTCTTGATTTCAAAGAAGCGGAAATAGCATAGGCGTAAACTGAACAACAATAAAAGAAGTGAGGAGTTACTAAAGCAATGGCAAGTCGTATTTTGAAATTATTAGGAGTAAATTTAGGTAAACGTCGGAGACTGTGGAGAGATCCATAAACTCTCTTGCACACCTGAACCACATGGTAGTCCCAAGACATGGCCTTGTCAAAATAAAGTCCCAGATTTCTTACATGTGGTGAGTAAGGCACCACCTACCCTTCAACTAAGATGGGGAGCAGACAATTAGTAGGTAAATCTTGTTTGTACAACACAATAACTTGAGATTGGCTAGGATTAATAAGTATGCCATTTTTGATTGCCCACCTAGATATTGACACTAGCTCACTATTAAGTAAGCTGATGGATTAATCATGACTTCCCCAAGATCACTGGCCAGGTTAATTTGAAAATCGTCGGCAAAAAGGTGATAATGACAGGATTTGAGGACATAAGGCAAATCATTGATGAAGAGTGAAAATAGAATCGGTCCCAGCACACCCCCCTGGGGAACACCAGAAACAAGAGGAAGAGAATCAGAACACTTGTCACCACTCACAGTAGTTTGAAACCTGTCACTGAGGTAGGATGCAATCAAGCAGATGAGGAGAAATTGTAGCAGAAACTTAGTTTTTTAATGAGAAGATTGTGACAAACAATGCATTCTTGAAATCCAAAAGGACCAAAAAGGTGCACATTCTCTCAATCCCAGCCCGGACATCCTCAACCACTCTCAATAGGGCAGTCTCACAGCTGTGGGATTTACGGAACCCAGACTGAAGTGAACACATGAGATTGTTGGTGTTAATGTGCTCATTAATCTGCTTGAGTCAAAATTTCAAAAACCTTGCAGAGAATCGGAAGGATACTGATAGGGCAGAAATCAGAGAGCTTAGATGGATTAGAAATTTTTGACAAAGGGATGACAATGGCTGATTTCCAGGCAGATGGAAATTTGGAGCTGGTAATGATGTGGTTGAAAACATAGGTTATATGATTCAATAGGACTGGGAGCAACATAATAAGAAATTTAAAAGGAACTCCATCAATCCCAGCAAGACCGCATTCAGCCCGCCAAACGCAGGAACTGCTTGAGAAATTCAACTGGGACATTTTCCCCCACCCCCCTTGCCTCAGTGACTTTTACCTCTTTCCCAAGCTGAAAGTCAATTTGGGGGGAACCAATGTCGCCTCACGGGGGGGGGGGGGGGGGGGGGGCACGCAGGATACACAAGTTGTTGTCAAGGTAGGTACCAATAGTGTTCGGATAAGAGTGGGGATTATGCGGAGAAATAATTATGACTTGTACATTGTTAATAAATTTTTTTTTTTCAATTTTTCTATGACTTTCTGATTTTTTAGAAAACTTTTTATTTAGAAAACTTTTTATTTAGAAAACTTTTAAAATTACTTTTTGCATGACCCTCGTAACTCCTAAACAATCGAACTTCAACAGCCTACTCTATCATACTACATATTATTTCATAGGTGGGTTATTCGATTGTCCAAAATGATTATCAAGAGTGGTGGTTAAACTTTTCAAAGAGTAACACGCAGGTACATGGGCATTTTTGACCTAAAAATCTATTTTTCTCACTTATTTGTCACTCTTAAAGATCTAGGAGTGGTCAAAAAAACAAAATCTGGGACTCCTATTGTCAAAAAACTGATTTTTTAGAATTTTTGAGATCCTGTAAATTGCAAATTTGAATTTGGCGATCAGGCTGGCCAACGAACTCGACCTGTCTTTTGCCAAGAAGGAACGAATTTTTCAAGGCGTATTTTAAGGGAGTTTCTGGGAATACACCATATGTATATATACGGCGTTAAAATCTAGGATTGTATTCTATGATGTACGAAATAGATTTGTAGAGGATCCCTGCCCCCTTCTTCCCAATTTTTAAATTTTGAAGCCATCTAAACAGCTCAATTTTTCTTTGAAAATTCGTAAAAATTACAAAAAAGATCATTAATTTTGATATTCTTTGTCTTGGGAATCAGAAGTTCGGTCTGGGAAATTTCAAATTTCCATTTGGGGGCAACCCTGCATGGTGTTATCTATAATATCAGCTACGAATTGCTACCATTCTCGTTTTTAAACGTTGATTCGTTTACGTCTTATTACCCACTAGCGTACTTTTCTCGCTCATAGGGTGTGGGATGTAGGTGCATTTAGGCACCTAGATGCGTAATTGGTAAAATGATTCGAAACGTGTGTAAACGGGCGAATTAACGGTGGGAACCCGAAAAATTCTCATTTGTTTGGTAATAGATTTGTCTGTAGTTAATAAAAGGAAGAGGGTGGACGGGCCTGATTCCTATTAGGTAACTACCTACTTTTAAAAACCATGATAAATTGGAGGAGGATTGAGGGGAGAATGGGTTTATTTTGTGATATATTCATCAGAAAATCGACGAACTACTGATTTATATTCCAAATAGCGTAAAAATTGGTTATTTTGGAAAAATACGAGTTTGGCCCCTATTTATTTGCAAGTAGGTACCTACCTACCTTATTGTTAGGAAATTCGAAAGTATAACCCCAAAATGTGACAAATCTACCGTACGGTGTTTCTAGTTGAATAAAAGGGTGACACAATGTTGGGCTTCTTTAATAAGTAGGTAGGCACCTATCCAACATTGTGACACACGAAAACAATTCCTCCACCCCTATTACCTACTCTACATAAATTGAATTTTAAGGAGGGACAGGGAATGGATAGCTGAATGTGACGCTATGTTGGGTAAATGTTTGAGCCTTCCATTCAACATAAAAAACTATTTAAAAAAACCACACAATGTGACACGGTTATTCTACTGTACCACCTACCTAATGTTTTACTGTGATAATGGTGACAATTTTCAATCCTAAATGACATTTCCATGGAAGCAAGACGTGTCGCGGACTTGTAGGCATGCATTTGGTTCAATTAAGTAACAGTTTGCATTTAGATGGCGGAGATTAAAGACTGCGACACGCAGGTAGATAGTTGGCGCATCGGTGTGTACCGAAGTACCCTGGTACCTGCCTATTCAAAAGGTCCCCTTCCCATAGGGAATCTGCTTCTCAATAGTTTCTCTTTTAGCCGCTAGACTGAGCATGTTGATTGCTATTTGTGACGAGACACCAGCCTCATCATCGTTATAAAAATCATAAAACATTTTAGAATTTTTAGCTGCTGTTTGAATCTGTTGAAGCTTGATAAACTTTTTTGAAGAAGCGTGATAAATTCATTAGTGCAAAAATAAGGATATAATCTTATTTTCCAGAAACTCAGCGCATGCGCAATACATTGATGGCATTCTCATCTGTTTTCAGTCTGTGACGGATGTGATCTTGATCTCTGAGCACAACAGTTCAGCTCAACCCTCAACTCTCCGGGAAGAAGTTTTTATTATGGCTTTGGGTTCAGTGATATCGACAATTTATCAACATTTCTTTTCCTACAGGATGGTGTATCTGTAGAAGATTGCGTAATCATGTAAATATTTAATAATCCGCGTCTCTTTCTCAGATTATCACTTTTGTTCCTTTACAAAAAGTTCATCTGTGCCTTGTTTTTAGTTTCAAGCTTAGAATTCCTTTGTTCGGTAATTTGAAGTTTTTCGAGCCGTCTTCCTTCTCTGTGAGTTTCTTTTCAAAATGATGCAGCAGATCATCAGGACGCTACCGGACGACAAGCCGATTACAGCGATTGGAATCATTGAAGATGTCTCTAAACGTCCCGAAGGATTTTATATTGTGAGTATAAAAATAACTTTCATAGATAAACTGTTTTATTATGAAACAGAAGTTTTGTGGTTCTTTAATTTCATGAATAATTATTATGATAGTTTGAATGATAAGATGAGATCACTTGGTCAGAAACTTAGATAGTTATTTTCTTTAACATTGTGTACATGATGAATAAAATATGTTGGTAGGCACTACATACGTTCCTACTCCAACAAGAGTCACAGGGTGTAATAGAAGTAGACGATTTTACGTATTATGTCAGCAAAATCATAGTTTAGCGCAACTGATTTAGGCTGTTTTCATCGTCGATCATTTCGAAAGTTTCTATTACCTATAGCAAATTCGATCTAAAGTAGGTATCAACAATGTACCGTAGCGAAAGGATTTTTCTTGCTGCGCTGGGTTTATCCAGCGTTACATCACCTTTGTGACTCACGGCTATCTGAGACCGGTTGGGTAAAAGTGGTCCGAGTTGTTTAGCGAAGAACCGAAAGGGGGTTTGTTGGTCAATGGCACTGTCACTGCTGTCTACAGTACCCACCTACATAACCATAAGTGATGATAAAGGTGCAATTTGTTGACAAACGAACGTGTTGCTTGTTAAGGTAAGGGTCATTCCATGTCAAATCAACACACTTTAAATTTAAATTTTACCTCACCATTTTAGATTTTGCTCAAATTTGGTATACTCATAGTAGGTGTTGAGACTAAGAAAAATACCAAATTTTAAATTTTTATCTCAAACCGTTTCTTAAATATGGCTATGTAAAACTTACAAAATCTCGCCAAAAAACCATGAACGGATTTTATACTATTCGCTCTACGAACTGTCCTAATTGAGCTAGAGAGCTGGGGGAGGTCTCATTTTGCAGCTTTTTTTATGCTTTTTCCAGTGATATACAACAGGACATAGGTTCTAATAACAAAAATTTTGTCAAAATACAAATTAAAATTTTGATTTAATTTTTTTCCAAAAAGTACATAATTTAAAATTTTCAAAATATTCCTATAAATACTTAGTACGGTTGTAAACAATGTGACAAAATATAAATATGGGGTGATGATGGGTTCATTGTTTAAAAAAAATATTCCTGACACTAGTTTTCCACTAATAGCCCGGTTTTGACTAAATAATAAACATATTACGTACTTTTACCAAAGAGGTGAGCTATTTAATTAAATATATAAAGGAATACTATGTATAAAGGTAAAAAATATCAGAAATATTAATTCAAAATACTATCTTGTTAAAACAAAACCAATAACCATAGATATACTCCAATAAAAATTAAGTTATTTAGGTTGTTTACTTTAATTTTATACAATTTAAACCAAGTTAAACAAAGCCTATTAATTAGTAAAACAATAATCTTGAACATTTCTATAACAATAAATTTGAAAAAGGTATGAAAATAGTCTACTTAAATAGTTATGTAATAATTCTGGTACAAACAAATTAATCAAAATTTACATAATATTGTACATATTTATGATGATGAAGTAGGTATACGAGTTGGTAACTAAATGTATCTAAGAGTAAAAAAAGTAGAAAAAAAAAGTAAATCTAGCTGAAAGCGATCTTAGCGAAAACCCAACTGGCTTTTACAAAATGTAATTCCGTAAACTGAGATAATGTTTAGGGAAACTGCTGTCAACTCAAAACTTAATTTTTCCTCAGGTTAGTGTTAATCTAGATAGTTGTTTAAACATTATCGTTAGTACTGCCCCAATTGTGTTACATTTACTCGTATACCTACTTCATCATCATAAATATGTACAATATTATGTAAATTTTGATTAATCTGTTTGTACCAGAATTATTACATAACTACGAGTATTTAGGTAGACTATTTTCATACCTTTTTCAAATTCATTGTTATAGAAATGTTCAAGATTGTTGTTTTACTAATTAATAGGCTTTGTTGAACTTGGTTTAAATTGTATACAATTAAAGTAAGCAACCTAAATAACTTAATTTTTATTGGAGTATATCTATGGTTATTGGTTTTGTTTTAACAAGATAGTATTTTGAATTAATATTTCTGATATTTTTTACCTTTATACATAGTATTCCTTTATATATTTAATTAAATAGCTCACCTCTTTCGTAAAAGTACGTAATATGTTTATTATTTAGTCAAAACCGGGCTATTAGTGGAAAACTAGTGTCAGGAATATTTTTTTAAACAATGAACCCATCATCACCCCATATTTATATTTTGTCACATTGTTTACAACAGTACTAAGTATTTATAGGAATATTTTGAAAATTTTAAATTATGTACTTTTTGGAAAAAAATTAAATCAAAATTTTAATTTGTATTTTGACAAAATTTTTGTTATTAGAACCTATGTCCTGTTGTATATCACTGGAAAGATCATAAAAAAAGCTGCAAAATGAGACCTCCCCCAGCTCTCTAGCTCAATTAGGACAGTTCGTAGAGCGAATAGTATAAAATCCGTTCATGGTTTTTTGGCGAGATTTTGTAAGTTTTACATAGCCATATTTAAGAAACGGTTTGAGATAAAAATTTAAAATTTGGTATTTTTCTTAGTCTCAACACCTACTATGAGTATACCAAATTTGAGCAAAATCTAATATGGTGAGGTAAATTTTGTGTGTTGAATTGACATGGAATGACCCGTAAATTAATTTACCTACCTGAAAACCCACCTAAAAAATATTCAGCAGTTACGAGCGACAAAGCTATTAAATTTAACAATAATTGCATTTCTACCTGTCCCAAAAACGACGAGAATAATTATGATATTACGACCTAGGTTCCTATTCAAAAACGTTTTTTCACGGAGTTTGAAGTGATTGGTAATTGATCAATTACTTATCGTCCAATTTCTGTTATCAACCCCGGTTCACTAATATTAAATATTACAGTCCTTAGCAGGGGCGGCCCGTGAGGGGGGGCATCGGGACATTGCCCCAGTACATTTGGGAAAAAAGTAACAAACTGGAATGAAGACTTTACAAACAGCTCCATGCTGTGGCTCCAAGGTGGATGCTAGAAGGACTAGGTTTACGCTCCATCCAAGGAGGTTTAAGATCCATCTACCAGCGAAAAAGTACGTAGATTGCGATTTGCGATGATATCACTCTATCAAGAGGGAAATTTCGTCGATTCAGGTTAGACTTTGAAGGGAAAAAAAATGGGAAATAAAGGGCAAGAAACGGGAAATACGGGGCAAGGAACGGGAAAAAGAGGTCATAACGGGAAATTTCTCATGATTTTGGGGGGCTCTGCCCCAGACAGGGTTTCCAACTTTTCTAAAGACCGTAGAATGAAATTTACGTTATGAGTCGCTTCCACTAGAGGAGTTTTGGTTTATTCCGTTAGCCAAACTGATTTAGCCTGTTGGGTATGTTCGTCTATGTTTTGTTGTCTTTGCAAGTAATATGTGATGTTTCTTTAAGTTCGTTTGGTTGTTCCCAAGAATTTACTCTAATCTAAAGTAAAGTCCGTATTATAGCGTTGTTATAAGTACCTATAAGTTGTTGAATACATACCTAAGTTGTTGAATACATCTTTTGTAATAAAGTCCTTTGTATTGTCGGTCGAGTTGGAGTGCGTTGTTCTATGTGTTCTATGTTGTGGAATGAAGAAAAATCAACGATCACTTTGAATAAAATTCTCACCTAAGCACAACGTTCATCGACGGATTTACGTAAGCAGAAGTTTAGTCAGGTATTGATTTTGACATTTTCATGTCTTTGCTTTGGCACATTAACTGAAAAATCGTCACGAAAACTTGCTCACGCGATACCAATAAATAAAATAGACTCGCTGTATTGCGTAGAGAACAATCAACTAGTTTCTTTATGTCTTTGCTATGACACATAAACTAAAAAACGTCACGGAAAATTGCTCACAAAAATATTTTGATGATTTCAGCTTACAACCGAGTCGTTGCTAGGGAAATGGTACTTCGTCGTTTTTCAACCCACAAAATTCGTTGACCATTCGTTCGAAAGCTCTCGATTTATCCAACCATATTATGTTAACTACTGCGAAGTGCGTGGCCAACAAGCTGAGTTATGAGCAAGGTTATTTGAATAATTTATTGTGTACACTCAGGTGATCATTCTCAATAATTGATATTGTGAACATGATTGCCACCGCTTGTTAATTTCTGATGATTTCATTGAGCTGGTGTTTCGATGATTTGATTAATAGCAGGTGATCCAAATATTGCGAGAACGGTTTGATTTGTGAAGCGGTGGTTAAATCATTTTAATAGTTAATTTCTATGCTTTACACTCTGGGAAGCTGTAATTTCTTATGTAGCCTCTTTAGGACATTTACTTGACGATGCCCAGGGTTCGGATAAGATGAGTGGCTCTTGAAGCTGATTTCTATGTTTTACACTCTAGGAAGCTGTTGAATTGATGATTTGAATTGAAGCCTTGATAATTTTTAGTACTTTTAATAATAATATAGTCCATTCTACAACTTTTAGATACCTAGTAAGTAGGTACCTACTATAAGATAGTATTTTTAATTCAATTTATTTATCTAATTAATTTATATTTAATTTATCAATAATATTTAATGATAATGATTTATTATTATTTAGTAGCCATATTCTTTCATAACAGTTGCCCAAGGCATGACATGACCCAAGTGGGATTTATGTATCATGTGTTTAGGTCAAAGTTAATTCACACTGAAAACAAAACTAATGGAAGAAAAACCTCAATGCTCTTCTTGACTGGCAAATAGGTAAATATTTTTGTGCCCCACTCCTTTTGCAGACCACCGGCCGCCACTGGTCCTTAGCTAGTCTATGTCTACGTCCTAGGTAACTATGATAATCACGGCCTTATCAATATTGTAGTAAGGTGTGTAATCGGATTATAATTAACCAAAGTAAGCAGGATGTACTTATCTAATCTCCTTGAATTCATAACTTGAGATTATTTTACCCATTATTATATAAAAAAAAAAACAGGGCTCCTACCTTGCTCTATTTTTCTGAAAATTTCAAATTATTGTTAGAAAACGTGGGCTGTGTATGTGTGTGGAAGGGACATTCTCATATAATTTGACTAGAGAAAATTGGGACAGGATAGTCCCATGAACACAAAGGACTAGACTGTCGTGCTTTACAGACGGCTCTAGAGTTGAATCTGAGAGCACAACCAGAACAGGCGCTGGTATATACATACCTGATTGGGGTATAGCTGATTTGCTTCACTCTGGATGCACACACCACTGTCTTCCAGAGTGAGCTGTATGCCATTATCAGGTGTCTTGACAGCTTAATAGAGAATACCATGACAGACAAGTAGTCATACATACAGACTGCCAGGCCTGCATCAAAGCACTGATGAATCCGGTCACTTCCTCAAAAAATGATAAAAGAGGCTAAAGATAAACTGACCAAGTTAGGCACCCAATAGGTGTGTTCCAACCACCGCGAGTTCATGAACTTTTCGGAACTATTTCGGCGCCGAACCGTATGCGCACGTGAATCGTGTTCCAACCGTTTTCAGTTCAGGAACTCAACACTCGCTACGGTGTTCCCACCGCATCGGGTTCATGAACTGAGTTCAGTGAGTTCATGATCTTTTCAGACCTGCTCGGGGATAGGGTTGAGAACTCGAACTGAAGGAAACCTTTCGTAACCTTCCAAAAATCTCATTTCACTGCGATTAATTGTTCTTGTTCCTCACTTCTTCACTTCTTTGTTCATTCATTCTTTCTTCATTCGTTCTCAATTCATTCTTTATTTATTGTTCCTCACTTGCCTTGCAAGTCATGAATCTCAATAAAATAGGGGGGGGGGGGGGGACCTTACTAGAAGAATCGGATTCGAATTCGGAACTATATTCTTCAATAGCAGATTGGGAGTGGGTCCTTACTTCCGATGAGGAGGAGGACAGATCAACAAGAATTTGAGGCGAATTGAGTCGTGCCTAAGAACATCGGCTTCTTTGAAAATGTTCTCCGATTCTTCGACGGTGACCGGTTCATAGAACATTTTTTATTTTAGTTATTAGAGCAAGAGGGCTCATAAATAACCGAGATGAGGTTTTCACGTTACTAAAGACGACGCTAGCGCTAGTTAGTGCATTGACTGTCATGTGCACTACAGTGTTCCCACTGACGGGTTCTTGAACCTAAAAGTTTCATGAACTCATGGAACCCGTCTGAGTTCATGAACTCAGAGGGGTGGTTGGAACACACCTAATTTGACAACAAAGTGTATGTCAATTGGGTGCCAGGTCACGAGGGACACATTGAAAATAAGAAGGTAGATCGTCTTGCCAGGTTGGGGTCGTCTAGAAATTACTACGGGCCGGCCCCAGCCCTAGGCATAACGCGGAACGTGTAAGGCTAAGGCAAACACCTGGGCCATCAAAGATCTAAAAGAGCTATGGAGGAAAGTGGACAACAGGTATAGACAATCTAGGATGTGCATCTCTAGCTATGATAAGAATTGTTCAGATTGGATTATATCACAGCCTAGAACAAAAATGACGAAAATAATTGGGGTCCTCACAGGTAATTTTAGCTTTAAGAGAATGTGGAAACGGGGAGGATACAGCTGAACACTTTCTGTGTGATTGTGATAGATTCTGGAGATCTAGGAAAGAGGCCCTGGGGCATTATACATCGAAAGGTCCTCACTCAGAGACCTAGATTGGAAAAAGATTAAGAAGTTTGTTGCGCTAAGCAACAAATTTAGGGACATAGCACAGCCGTAGAATCCACAAATCAAAAGGGACCCTTTTGTGGAAATATAAGCCATTAGGCCTGGGATTTCTTTCTACGGAAGCCCTAGATGCAGTCAGTCATATAATTTGACCATTTGGCTTTTCTGGACCCTGCATGTTGCCAAAAAATAAAGCAAGTTTTTGAATAAAATTTGATCTGAAATGTTAATATGTACTTTAGATGTTCAGGATAACAAACATGATCATCAATTGTCAGTTGTTTTCAGTATTATTTTCTTTTTATCAATTTCGAAAATGGTTGATACATGGAAAACTCCGAGACTAATGGACCGATTTTGATGGAATTCCCAGGTTTTATGTGGGTTAGCTTCTTGATGGTCCCCTAAATTTATTTGGTGTCGGATAAAGAATGGGGTGCGCGCATTCGCTAATGACAGATTCTACAACGTCGATTTCTTAGATCTATCGGTCCGATTTTGTTCAAACTTGGAGGGTAGTTGGGTGAACGTTTCAGGGAAGGTTTCATATGCATTTCTTCGCATGTGCAAAACAAAAATTTGTTGACACAGGAAACTCTGTAGCTAATCGATCGATTACTTGCAGAAATTGTGGGGGTTAGAACCTAAATGATCTCCTATATTTTATTCGGAGAACCAAATTCTTTTATTATGTTAATATCATCCATTTTGGCGAATTCTGAGGCCTTTAGGAAATCTGGAATGAAATAGTAAGTTCCAGTTATGCAAAAAATATGAAACAAAATTCAAGATCGTCTCCACAGAAGTATGTATTTCAAGATGATACTTACGTAATATACAAGTAGATATCATGTTTTTTGTACGCAGGTATAAAAGAAAAAAACGCAGATTACTATTTGGAAAAAATTGTATGCGTAAAGTAGGTACTGAAATTTCGGAAAATTGAGTATAAATACACCTAATACGAAAATTAGCTGATATGGCCATGCATTATTATTATTATTATTTATTAGTTGGTCGTCCATCGCGACTGCGTGCAACTTCGAGTAGCTCGACTCTCTCCCGCAGCAAGCACTGCGCGGGACGAACTTCGAAAGTGTGGAGCAATGAGCTCACGATTCGCCTAGTACCTAGGCGAGTAGCCAGTTGCTCGGTGCTCAGCGAATGCCGCATGTATGGAGCCGCCTTAACACGTTCCGAGTGGCGCCGATTTTGGTGGAAACTCCCTGTGACGGGACCTGTTTTTTCGAGAGAAAGGCGGGAAATGAAAGGGCGCGAAAATGTTACTGAACGGGGGCCTTGATATCAATGGGGAACGAAACGGAACGCATTCTTTCGGAGGTCTGATCATCTATAATAAGTATGTTAAACTCCACAGCCAACAGAATGCGTGGTAATCTAGTCACAAGGCAGGACGTAGGAACGATGTGCTCTCTGTAGCTGCATCTATCGATCCACTACGGGTGAATCGAACGAGGGCGCCTGGATCGAGACCCGAGCCTCTATTACATATTCCAGAACAACAATGTCGTATTGATCCCGATAATACTTGGTTAATTTACTAATCGCAATTTGAAATAAATAGAGCAGTTGAAAGTCGTACACCACAAAAATAATGCACTTAGCAAGCATGGAACGTGAGTAAGCAACAATGAGAAGTCTGCCAGTGGTCAGCCACTCACCGCCATTACTGATGAGTTAGCGCATGCACACATCTTCTTATCCTTGATGAAATGGTCTATTGCGGGCTCATTACGGAACTACACCCTATTAGAGCATAATACTAGTGATTCTGCTAATACCTTTGTTCCAACAAGGACAAAAGGGAGCCCTAGATAGAGGAGCTCAGAGCTCGAAATTGCGTTCCAACAAGGTTATGGGGTTGAGAGCTCCATGTTCCAACAGGGGGGTGGGGGTCCCCTAAGCAGCCCCACACTTTTGACGAGGTCTCATCGAGAGCTCCGAGCCCTACGCATACGAATTTTGAAATAACCTGCTACCCTTGGGTAAACTACATATCCGCATAACCTTCTCTAAACTGTTTTCACCTTCTCTACTACGTTTGTTATCACATCTCTCTCCGAAGTGTTCGAACAAACAACAACACAACTAGGTGGGGGACCTTGGAGGTAACCCCACGGGAACTCTGGAGGAGCCCCAGGGGTCACTCTTGAAGCTTTGTTGGATCAAAGCTAATAAGGTTCCTCGCAAAGTTTGAAAAAGTAGGTACTATCTACTTTTTACATCTGGTACTTTAGGAATCAAAAAATATTCATCATTCATTAATTGTGTTCATTGGACGGGAGAGGTTAGGAGAAGAAAAGGGTCCTATGTTATGGGTGGGGGGGGGGGGGGGGTGTTAACAGACAGGCACACTCAGATCATTGCAGGCCAAGTAAATTTAAAAGTTCGTCAATAAATTATTTAGAAAAAATTTTTAAGCCATAAATTTGGTGTGTACAAACATTATTTGCATTAAATTGTCAGATAAAATGTTATGAACAAGTCCATCAGTCTAATTATATTCAATAATATAAGTTGTAATGGCAAAGAGTTTGAAAAAAAGTTTGAACTGCAAAAATATTAGCCCAAAATTGTTTCAATTTACTTAATATAGTTTAAGTTTCTTTGTTGTAAAAAAATCTATTGAACAAGTTATTTAAAAGTTCATTATAGAACAGTAAGCTGAGAAGAAAGTTTATACTTTATCTCCGGAAGTATTCCTTTTTCCTCTCGATTTTTGTTGAAAGTTGATTATTTTGTCAGCCTGTCACCAACGCAAGCGGAATCTTTAATAATAGGATTATTGTGTACTCTCCTTATCTAAGTTATTTATCGTACAGCTCAAGTGATTGATCATCGATCGTTGAAATAGCTGGGTGATGCCCCAACCTCAACGTTTCAAACGTACACATCTATTGGGTTTTCATGAAATTTGTGTTTGTTCAATTTGAGTAGAATTTAGCCGAATGAAAGCAACTAGAGATCTGTCTCCAACGCTATACTTATACAAATTTATTCGACAGAAAGCTTAAGAAAATTCCAAACTCTCAGCTCCACTTGTAAGAATAATAATTATTCATCTTGTATAAATAACCCTCTGCCAATAACTATAACGCAGTACAAAAGTTCTAGTGTTAATTTCTTTGATCATTTGATTTTAGACCTATCGATTGAGGTTTCAATGTCATAGGCAGAGTTTAGGGGAACTTCCCTCTAATCGGTCTCACAAGTGGTATCAAAAGGTCAAGCAAATTCTCTAGTTACCTCAAAATGAAGTTTCGAGTAGAATTGTGAAATCCTCCTGTATTTCAACTATAGAACTTCAATGTCAAATCTTGCGCTCCCATAATTAGAAAAGTAGAGTACACTTTCCTTACATGCACACTATCGAATTATTATAGGAACTTGTAGTGGACTAGATTAATAGTAACCTTACATTAGCCAAGAGCCGAAATGTTAAAAAGATTTGGTTTATCTACTTGAGGCAGGCTCCCAACTATAAAGGTGGAAAGTTCCTTTTTCGACTATTATAATAATACTAGTATACTAATTTATTTTTGTTCTTCATGCTCATTGAAACATTTTGAAAGTCCAGCCTTATTCAAGTTGACATTTTTATTGGGCTTTCAGGTGTCAAAGACTCACGATCTGGATTCCGACGCAGACTTGTGGAGGGGTAACAGTTTCTTCGGAGGTCGTGTGACTCGGTACCTGTGCCTCTCCAAGACAGAAGGCATTGCAGACTACATAGTAGACAGTATTGGCATTATTGGCGAAAAAGACACACCACCGGATGGCTATTGCTTAGTTTCCAAGACATTAGACACAGGTAAATGACACGATTGTCTAATCCTAGCCCGAGCTCTAGTTCCTTCACTTCTGCTATCTTCGCTCTCATTAGTATCTCGATATATTTAGGGAAAAGATGATTAGGGACTTCTATAGGTGGTTAGTAGTACCTCCCTCAACCGTAAAAATCCCTAATCATCTCTAAACGCCCCTAATAATTGTTTTCCAATGGCTAGACAAATCCAAAAAAACATTTACTGCCCCTGGAACTACAGGCCTAAAAGCCCAGTCCTTGTGCTTTACATGTGCATTAATTCCCAAAAAATCAGGAAATCGGGTCTCATGTCCCGTAGTATTTTATCTTATCTACTTCACCACAGAGACTACGTTCATTTCAAACCAATAATGGCAATATAATTATCAGCAGATCTATCACCGATGACAGTGCTGACAGTGTAAGAGAAGGAACTAGAGCACGGGCAGGGTATAGACAATTCTGTAAATGATTGACTTCTACTCACTGGTGAAGGGGTGATTTTTAGCCTTAATATTACTTGATATCAATTTGACTTGTTATCTTGATTTTTGGAGGACATTTTATCTTGGTGAGGTATTGCTTACTAAATTTGTAAAACCTTGATAATAAAAAATGGCGCTTATTTGAATTTGCCATCAAACAGCTTTATTTAAAAAAAGTTAGAAAAACTACATAAAGATTTTCTATAACCTCTGGTTAATTGAAAAATTATATCAATCAGATGACCCCCCCCCCCCCCCCACCTTGCTGGCCGCTCGATTTACGCCAATGATATACCCCCTACTCATAATCCACACCGAACTCTTCGTTGTCGGTGCATCATGACGTGTTTTCGGTTCTCCATACTCGACGACTTTGTTTATTGACAAAACCGCTTAGGTGGAGCCTTATCACTGAAGATAATTCTGTTAGCGAACCCCTCCTCTTCCTGTTTATGGCTTAATTTTCTGTGATCATCTTAGGATGAGATTGACATTTCAGATAAGTGGTTTCAGCAAGTGCTGCCACTTGTCACAGCTCTCAAGCAACAATGAACTTGCTTTGAGGGAGGTTCCTGTTATCGCCTTATTCCATTTTGTAGTGATCACCGATAGCCTACCAGGTCACGTGATTTAACCCACCTGCATTTTTCCCTGTGGGGGCACATCAGATATTGGTTACGCTAATAATCCCAGAAATATTGACCAACTGAAACAGGAAATTTGGCGTGTTATTGGTGACATCGATGACTGCAGTTTGTGAGAGGGTCGTGGTAAACTTCATGGAAGAGTTCGAGTGTGCCAGCATTAAAGTAGGGGGGAGGGGTAATCTGAGATCTGAGTATTATAATTTTTCCCACATAAAGTCGGCAGCTATAGTGAATATACATTCGTGTTGAGTTTTCAAAGTAAAACTGTATTATTGAATTATAAAAAATGCCCGTTTTTAATCACCCCGTATAAATATTGTGAATTAGATAGGTACAATAGGTTCATAAATAAACGAGTGATCTGGAACAATGATTGGTAGGTTGGTGCACCACCATCACTGAAGTAGTTTTACCCAGCAGTGATGGTAAACAACATTACCAAATCCTATATCAATAAAAAGTAGAGTAGTGTGACAGCTCCAGTTAAACCGACTGCCGGCCATCGCCTTTTCTTATTTAATCCTTCAATATTCACTCCATGCTGCCGCCAGGTAAGTTGAAACCAGCTGTTGAATCTCTCAGTTGAAACGAGAATCAAGTATCCCAGAGAGATGCTCTCCTAGACCTCGAGGGTACCATGCCCAATTGAACTTCTCAGAGCGTGGGAGGATAGATTGATTGTTTAATTGTATAGATCCCTTAGGCCATTACAAGAATTAGTATAAAATTTGGATTAGGTGGACGAAAATAAATCAAGTTCAATAAATAGTATAAATTTTCTGGTATAAATGATCAATTATTTAAACATTCACTATCATAAACACATGTAGTTTTTGGTCCCGTGCAATATAAATAAATTGAGCCAGCACTTACAACGCAATTCAAAGTTGGAGAACAGATGTCAGGAAACCAAGCGGTCTATTGGGAGAGGGCAGGGAGCACACACTCTGAAACTCCTCCGTGGATAGGATTGCTTGACCAAGGTATAAACTTCGCTCACCATGAAACACAGAGCAGCATGCAGGAGGCCCTACTTTAACATCTCCCCATCGCTACCCCCTCGGCTATAGTGACTATTGACTGATGGAAGGTCAACAACAGTACCTACTCTGCTGTAGAGCAAGGAATAGCGCCGCCATCTAATACCACATTTTAATAATAGCCAATGTTATAATCTCTCAACATCGCTGAAGGGCAACAGCTGATTTACAAGTGTCATTCACGTTTTCCTTATTTCAGCTTTGTGTTAGTACAAATATTTGGGCTCAACACTTGAAACCAAGAAATTTAGAAATCGGAAACAAACAACATAACCTGCTAGTAAGGAGCCTGCCAAGTTGTTGTTGTTGTGCCTATTGTTTTTTCTGCTTTGCAAGTACATTCCATCTTCTAATTCACTCTTGTCATCATAAAATCAGCTGATAGTACTTAACGAAGTTTAGCAGATAAGGTCGCACGTTTGCGACTTAAAATTTAGCATAGCTTGAGAAACCATTTATACCCATTGTTTTTGTTCTCTGCCCCACTATACAACTACGTATGGTGTTGATATTACAACTAATACGGACTAATTTTAATAACCAACATTTAATCTGGCATGTATTTTTTACAGATGCTAAAGCATGGAAAAAGCGGCAAATATGCTACAGTCTGACCAGGAGAAATTTAGCGACAATGGCCGTCACTGATATAATATTTCTAAGTAAATGCAAAAAAGCGCCAGAAGGATTCAAATTGGCTGGGTGAGTTATGATTATTGATCTACTTATTCGAAAAGTTTTCTGAATAAAGATCTGATTAATCTCAATATCAATCAATGTGTCGATGATAAATTTTAGAATGATATCTAATTTTGATACCACGTATGTGAACATTGATGTAGCTATAGTTTATTAATGTATTTTTATAACAACCCATGCTTATTTGTTCAGTTATTGTTTTAATCTTCACTATTCTGATTTTGCAGGGACATAAACGGATTAGCAGTTTGCTTCAAAGTTAATACTGATCTCAGCCAAACTAATCTTGCGTCTCCTGGTCCTGCCTTAGGTTACAAGTAAGTCATTCACTGTGTGCTTACAAAATATCAGTGTGTTAAGCACTAAAAATTTATTTTTTATTAATGGTATTTTATTGCTGTGATTGGAGAAATCGAGAAAGTAATGAGCTAACTTGACCATCATTCGATCGTGTGGGCTCAAACTGAACGTGATTTATATTACATGTAGAAACATAATGGACGAGAAAGAAACCGATATGATACAGCTGAATTCTCTAGGTAGGCACACCCTTCTCCGCAGGCAGTCTTTAGATTCTTACTCATACGTTACATTGCGATGCCCACAATTCATGTTAAATGTCCGCATGCAGTTTAGCAGCACACATACATATGACACACTGTCACATAACTTCTGGAGAATCATCAAGAAGGGGTCAAAGAGTGATTATTATATCCGTCATCCCTACCAGGGAGTAGTGGGGTAGTTTTCCCTGCCTGTAATCGTATTTGAAATATATATATATATATATATATATATATATATATATATATATATATATATATATATATTTATTAAATTAATGGGGAGAAGAAACTGTAGAAATTAATTTCAAAAACTATTAACTGAAACGAAACTATTAACAGTGAAACGGAATGAAGGGTGAGTGAAATCGTGCCGATCACTGGACCAACCCCTTGATAGAGTTGAGGACTTCTTGGGCTTTGTTCTTGAAGTACTGAAACCCCCCAGTTTTGATGAACCCGTCGATGAACTCCCAGGCGCCGTTCAGGCTGCTCACAATGCTCAGTGAGCTGTTCCAGTCGCAGAAAGCGGAGTTGGCTGTGACGATTCCCACGAGGGTTTCGTTGCAGATCAGCGGCACCCCCATGTCGCTTTTGCACAGCGGCACCATTTTTGTCGACTCGACGCAGATTTTATTGGCCCAGTCGTGGGAATCGTCACAGCCAACTCCACTTTCTGCGACTGGAACAGCTCACTGAGCATTGTGAGCAGCCTGAACGGCGCCTGGGAGTTCATCGACGGGTTCATCAAAACTGGGGGGTTTCAGTACTTCAAGAACAAAGCCCAAGAAGTCCTCAACTCTATCAAGGGGTTGGTCCAGTGATCGGCACGATTTCACTCACCCTTCATTCCGTTTCACTATATATATATATATATATATATATATATATATATATATATATATATATATATATATATATATATATATTTTTTTTTTTTTTCAAATTTCATTCGAAAAATCTTTTGAAATAAAGTTATAACAATTTATTAAGCAATTTAAGCAGTTAGCATTAGAAATGCTACATGTGAAATCCCCACTCGTTATTTGATGTTCACATTCACACATTCATATTCATTGATATGAGGAAAAACATGAAAGGGTGGATGAAGATCAACATACCCACGTCATGTCAGCATAGACTATTTCATTGTACGCTGAAGAGTTATGGTAAACTGATAGGTTGAGACTGAATGTTAGGCATGGGAAAACTTGAACGATTCTAAAATGAAACTTTTTTATCATAAACCAGTGGAGTGAAGCAAGTGAAATCGTAACTTGTGTCATCTTCCTTCTTCACGGAACCAAACCATTAATTTAGTCGATTCGGTTGACTCGTGATTGTAGTGGAACGCCTCGGTGTTGGCAAGCTGTTTGTAGGATTATGATAAGTTATCTCTAATTACTTTTTGTGAGAAGTCACTATTGGCAGGCAGTGCCAAAATAGTTCTTAATTCCTGAGTGGACAATGATAGTAAGAACCTGTGTAACGTGAGGCAAAGCCAATATTAGACTTGGTGGATGCTACATTCCCTATCCAGTAAAGGAGGAATCAACCTGACTTCAGGGAAAATGCTGTATACAGATATAATTATTCTCTAGGTACATAAAATGATTGATTTGAACCTTGCTATTTTTATTCCTGTAGGTACCTCCAGGTACACTTTACCATCATGAGCTACAAGCACCACATTAAGCTCTGACTACACCAATACAAGGCTTCAAATGATACAGCCCGAGAGCGAATGGGGTACCTTGTCCATTGAAAATTAGGTTTGGAGGCAGCAATCCATCCATCCGCCTAAAAGGCCAGCAACATGAGTAATTTATATTGACGATGCGCTTTGGTATTCAGATTTTAATTCATGGAATGATATTTTTTCTACAGCACCTCCAGTTTTTCAAACTCACTTGTGAAGAGCAAAACTTTCTCATTGTCCCAACTGTCCATTGTGCACCAAAAGTCACTCAGACATGAGGAACAATAACGAAAAAATATTTTGCACACACCGAGGCATGCACAGGATTCCCAGGAATCCATCTACTCTGGTATGTACTGTTCACTGAATTCTCTTTGATGTACCTTGTACCGAATCCTGACTAATTCGGAACCGAGTGCCTCGGGCCATTCGGTTATTGGCCGAGGATATTTTCCTTGCGTGGAAGCCACACCAAAGGGAATGCCTCACCTCGGGCTGCCTCGTATTGGTGAGGACAGGATTTTACATTCACCAGTTAACAAGTTAGCTCTTTGTTAGCTAATTGGTAATTTCGTGTTCGTCTCCTTTCCCAGTCCATGCTTTTGCACTCCCTGAGTTTTTCAGATGCGCCTTAACCTTCAGATCAATCCACGAATTTTTACCTCCTCTTCTCTGCAAAAGTCTGTCAAATAATTTTAATTGAACCTCACACCCGCTTTCCTTGTTTGTATGTCATTTATATTGTTCATACATTCTGTTTTACTCGTTCGTGAGAGATCAATCTCGCAGATCTCGTCAACCTAAAAATGGTTCAATTCTACAAGGTCATAAAGTTAGTAGTAATATTGATTATGTAGCGTGATAGAAGACTTTTTCAAATTTCAGCTTGAACCCAAATGGAATCCCTCTCCCTAACCCGTTGAACAGAAGCCCAGCAGTGAACGGGCATCCGGAAAATGGGATGTACCCGTCAGTCCCTCACCTGTCAGCCAATCCTGCATCCCCTAACGATGAGTATGTCAACTTGCTCATGCCCAAACGACCTGCGCCTCCCCCTCCACCATCTTTGTCAGCCCAGAGTTCACCCCTTGCGCCCTCTGGAGCGGCCTACCCTCCTGTTCCACCGCAACGACCCCCACCTCCGCAGATTGTTCCTGGATCTTACGCAACTCTCAATCTCCATCAAGGTAAGAATCCAGCTTTCCTAAGTATCAACTAATTATATCCTTTCTGGCACTTTGGGAATTAACGTAGTAGTAGGTTTAGGATCTGATGTCACTTCTCGAAATTTGGAAGATCAGGAGGTTGGTACCTACTACCTGTTTTCAAAAAAACATGCAAAATCGTGTTCCACTTTGAAAAGGAGATCAGCCTCTGGCAGCTTCAACTCTGTAGGACCAGTAGGGGTCAGGGTGGCCACACCGACCATCTCCCGCTCTGGTAACATTGTTCACTTGTTTTCAAGAAGACGTCAAGTTCTCAATTGAAGTTTGTTTGTAGCATTTTAGAATCTTTTCTCAACATATGTATACTAACGTCTGTCGTGTGTAGGATTGTCTTTGACTTTTATGGGAGTCTCCCAGGAGGCTCATAGAGATTATTTGTTCGACACTGCTGATGTAAGTGATAATGGAATAAAGAAGTAATTGCGATCTTTTCACGAGTATTGGGTTGGTAAAAGATTCCAAGGTTTGATCCTCAAGATAATTTTTATTGGAGTTTGGCCAATCTTCGTTGAACAACTTTTTGGTGAATGTGGGCCTTATTATGCTAAGTTATAAACTAATATTGCTAAGTAACCATAATGAACTATTAATGTGAAAAGAAGGCGCTAGGTATGTGGTAGGTATACTATTGAGTAGTAGGTACTTGTAAGCAGTAGGTATTAGACGATTGCAATTATTGGGTCTTTCCTAATCAGATGAGTGAGCTAAAATCTCTCCTGTGCATTCTAGGAAGTTGAAATTAGATATGAAGACTCTCTAGGACACTAAGATGCTATTGAATTGATTGGGTCTTTTCTGATCAGCTGACTAAGCTAATTTAATTGAGACATTTTTAACTTGAGACACAAAAAACATTTCACGGGGGGGGGGGGGGGGGATAAGGCATATCCATGTACCGATGTATCTGCATGTAGTATAGATTTTTCTTTTGGTAGGTGACATCGTTCAATTATATTTCGATAATGCACCTTAGACTCAGTGTGGTAGGTAATTTTTTTGGACCAGTGTTCTGCGGTGAAAGGCTATCTAATAAAGGTTTACTGTATACTTGGTTTAATAATCATTCATAGATATCATTAGCCCAGTCAATGAAGGTTTCGTGTCGCAACAAATTAGGGGAAAGCTGAATTTTTGCAGAGTGTTAGTATACATAGTAGACAGTAAAAAATGAAAAAGTCCCGACCCCCACCCCTCTTGCTTTCCCCCCCACACCCCCTCAAACAATGCAAGAGCAGTACTTTGGTTAAATACTCATAGCTCAAAAACTAATCAAGTTACAGGCGTGATTCTTTTTTTATATTACTCCTAACGATATGGTGAACAACTTATGTAGTAGGTACGTACTTTTTATGTAGATAGCTTAGTTTAACCGTAAATCTTATATACATGCAAAAAAATGACTCTGCTGTTTACAAAAACTTACTTTAACCAATTATATCTTTTTATCCTTACACTTTGGGAAGAATCATCTTGAGAACGACTTATAGATAATTTAATTAGCTTTAAATTGATGTATCTAACATTACTTACCAAAAAGTTATGGCTTCATAGAGAGCGATGAAACAGAAGCGGGTACCGCGCCGCGCCTCCGCCACTCCGAGCAGTGTCGCGTTGCAACGTTGTGACTCTGGCGCTTGCATGTCTCCATGCGTAGGACTGCACGTTGTAACTTGTTTGTATAGAGTCCTCAGGTCGTAGTTTGTTGAATACTGTTTCTGTTCGATAATAGTGGGCCGTGTCTGTTTAGTTTACGCTTAACCGTTGCATTGTGCGGTTCGTTGCGATTTTGCGTTTCGTTATAAAGTGTTGTTTTGTGTACACAAATATACGGTTGTGTTGTGCCAAGTGAAGTGAATATTTGTGCTATTGCTACGGTTTTTTGAACGAGATAAGCAAGATGGAAGGGAACTTTTAAAACTGGTAAAAACTTTTCATGTCTGAATTCACCAATTTGAATTAATACAGTTATGTAGACCCACTCTTCAGTTACTTAATAATGACTGATTTTAACAAAATATGTGTTAGGTATATGTAATTAGGAAGTCAAAGATGACGGAGTAACTATCACTAAGGGTATAAATACTTTAGTCAAGTCCAGTATTGAGAGAAAGGACGAAATCCATAAATTACTTGCTAATGTTGAATTAATAAAAGTACATTCTACATGTAGGCAAAATTATACCATACCTAGCAACATTAAAGCAGCATTAAAAGCGCAAGATGGAGAACCTTCTACATCGCAGCACTTTCTCAGAAAATTAGACAACATATTCGATTTCAAGCATGATTGAGTGTTATGTGGAGAACGTGCGGGTTTTGACGCTAAACTTCCTTATAAATACCGAACCAAAATTCACGAGGTTTCAACTGTTGAAATAAAGCAAATGCTCCTCAATTCTTGTGATGTTAGGAATGATGATTGGGCCTGTAAAGTTAAGTATAGGCTTTTAGGTGTAATTGATTTAGTTGCCGCTGAAGCTCGTTACCATGGGCAATGTTATAAAAACCTTTGTAAACCTAAAAGTAGTGAACAAAAGATAGGACGGGCATTATCAGCAAAGTCTATAGATCAATTTAACCTGCTTGCCAATTACCTTGAGAACGACAATGAATGCCAGTTTTCACTGAAAGAGTTACGAGAGATTGTAATTAAATTAAGTGGTTCTGATATAGACTATACTGATTATTATCTTAAGTCAAAACTTTTCGATTTTTTCAAGGATAGGCTAGCTGTGCATAATTTATCTGGAAAGAAAAGTATTTTATGTATGTCAGTCACATACTAGTCACAATGTTTTAGATACTTGGTACAAAAACAGAGAAACCAGTACTGAAGAAGAACGCAAAAGAATTGTTAGAACAGCAGCGGAAATTGTTAGGGAAGACACCCAAAAAATGAATTACGAATGTGGAAAATATCCAAGTGCAGAGGGAGTAAGTACCATATCAAATGAGTTGATTCCTGAAACATTGGCACTATTTACGTCTACAGTGACCAAAAAAAGAACTGAAAACTCGAGCTCTGACATTATGTAAGAAATCCTAATATAATATCAGAGCTCGAGTTTTCAGTTCTTTTTTTGGTCACTGTAGACGTAAATAGTGCCAATGTTTCAGGAATCAAATCATTTGATATGGTACTTACTTCCTCTTCACTTGGATATTTTCCACAGTCGTAATTCATTTTTTGGGTGTCTTCCCTAACGATTTCCGCTGCTGTTCTAACAGTTCTTTTGCGTTCTTCTTCAGTACTGGTTTCTCTGTTTTTGTACCAAGTATCTAAAACTTTGTGACCAGTACGTGACTGACATACATAGGTAAAATACTTTTTTTTTTCAGATAAATAATGCACAACTAGCCTATCCTTGAAAAAATCTAAAAGTTTTGATTTGAGATAATAATCAGTATAGTCTATATCAGAACCACTTAATTTAATTACAATCTCTCGTAACCCTTTCAGTGAAAACTGGCATTCATTGTCGTTCTCAAGGTAATTGGCATGCAGGTTAAATTGATCTATAGACTTTGCTGATAATGGCCGTCCTACCTTTTTTTTTGTTCACTACTTTTAGGTTTACAAAGGTTCTTAGGCCCATGGTAACGAGCTTCAGCGGCAACTAATTAAATCAATCAAACTAAATCAATTACATCTAAAAGCCTAGACTTAACTTTACAGGCCCAATCATCATTCCTAACATCACAAGTGCACCTACCTAAGCCCATGACGAATCCACCTGCTCCAAGTGAACTTCTACTATTATTATCTTGCAACTGTAAGACATTGTGTGTTACCAACTGTATGTAGCTGCCGAAAAGCCGGGTTTGATTGCACATCTATGTATGTCCAATGCAGTGGAATACACTGTAACAATATTTCGGACCAAACCGATGACATGTTGGCAACCGATCCTTTGTAAAAGACATAAAAAGAAAATAAGTAAACATATTGTTCGTTGTGCAGGAAATAATGAAACTATTAAAATACTATACTAGTTTTGATGTATGAAAATACTTTATTGCATTTATTGTCTCGCAAAACTAAAATTTTTAAACTAAACAATAGAGCCTAGACAGTAAAATTTTATTATTTATCAGTGAATCAAGTGAACTAAATGGATACCGGTACTTGAAGTGAAAATTATTACATTGATCCTCTAAATAACTCAAAACGACGGATACGAGTGTCATCGGCGAGTGGCAACGGCGGCGGCGGCGGCACTGCAAGGGGCTGCGCGGCGCGGTACCCGCTTCTGTTTCATCGCTCTCTATGAAGCCATAATATTTTGGTAAGTACCTAATGTTAGATATCACTTTAAAACTAATTAAATTATCTATAAGTTGTTCTCAAGACGTTTCTTCCCAAAGTGTAAGGATAAAAAGATACAATTGGTTAAAGTAAGTTTTTGTAAACAGCAGAGTCATTTTTTTGCATGTATATAAGATTTACGGTTAAACTAAGCTATCTACATAAAAAGTACGTACTACATAAGTTGTTCACCATATCGTTAGGAGTAATATAAAAAAAGAATCACGCCTGTAACTTAGTTAGTTTTTGAGCTATGACTATTTAACCAAAGTACTGCTCTTGCAATGTTTGAGGGGGGGTGGGGGGGAAAGCAAGAGGGGTGGGGGTCGGGACTTTGTCATTTTTTACTGTCTACTATGTATACTAACCCCCTGCAAAAATTCAGCTTTCCCCTAATTTGTTTCTACAAAGGGTATTTTTTTACCTCCATTGACTGGGCTACATCCCAAAGAATCGAAAGAAACCACACATAAATAATAAACTTTTGTGTAATAATTTCCAGCGTTTTTTTTTTTTTTTTTTTTTTTTTTTTGACATTTTCATGTCTTTCATATGGCACATAACAAAAAAATCGTCACGAAAATTGCTCACGAAAATTGTCCCAAGTGGCCACAACGATGATTATGACCATCAGAAATGACGTTGACCATTCGTTCGAAAGCTCTCGATTTGTATTTAAAAAAAAAAAACTTTTCAAGCCTAAGAATTGTCTCAAGTTTTATGTAGCCCCTTGAGGGACTTCTGAACACAACTGACCGATTACAGATCAGCTGAGTTGCTCTAGAATCCAGTTTTTTCCCTAATGATCCCACGATTCTGAGATTTGGTATGTGGGCCCTTGAGGGACTTCTGAACACAACTGACCGATCCCAGATCAGCTGAGTGGCTCTAGAATCCAGTTTTTTCCCTAATGATCCCACGATTCTGAGATTTGGTATGTGGGCCCTTGAGGGACTTCTGAACACAACTGACCGATCCCAGATCAGCTGAGGGGCTCTAGAATCCAGTTTTTTCCCTAATGATCCCACGATTCTGAGATGTGGTATGTGGGCCCTTGAGGGACTTCTGAACACAACTGACCGATCCCAGATCAGCTGAGTGGCTCTAGAATCCAGTTTTTGCCATTTTTATGTCTTTACTTTGGCACATAAACTGAAAAATCGTCACGAAAACTTGCTCACGCGATACCAATAAATAAAATAGACTCACTGTGTTGCGTAGAGAACAATCAACTGTTTTCTTATTTTGATTCTTGGGTACATGAACTAACAACTTCACTTCCTTGTTGTGTAGTGGTAACAACAACGATACTCGGGTAGGTAGGTGATGTAGCCTTGCTCGAATTCAATAAAGTACCCACGGGTGTCGTAACAATGAGTCAACACGATCGCGAATTCAATTAAGTACCCACGGGTGGGCGGTTTCTCTTATGGCCCATTTTATTGATCTGTACGCCCCGCCGTGCAATGCACGGTTGAGATCTGCCTAGTAATAAATACAATAAGAAAACACACATGAAAATGTCCCAATGTGTTGCAGACTCGTATGCAAGCATTTATGTCTTTGCTATGGCACATAAACTTAACAAACGTCACGGAAATTTCTCTTCATTTCTGATGATTTCCGCTTACAACCGAGTCGTTGCTAGGGTTTTTTTTAAGTTATTTAATAGTTTGGTGGTAGGTGGGGTATTCTATTGAAGAAACATGTGTTAACCATGGTAAAACGTTTCCTATTATAGAAAATAATATAGTCATATGTTATGCATCATTATCATTTCGAGCTCCAACTTTTTACAGTTAGATGTGACCGTATCAAGTACCTACCTAATATCTCTAGTAATGCTACGCATACAGCCCAACGGCAAGCAGTGACTTGTCTAATGAAGGATTTGCGTTTTCTCTAAAACCAGATTATGAAATGCTGTCCCTAATAAACTATTATTGTTTTCAGGTTTGGATGGAGTACCATTTGTCTTTCATCCTTCGCTTCAAGTTCTTCTAAATAAATCTAATGTGGTACGTTTCGTTTTAGATTAAAAATAAAAATTCCTCTTTATTCAAGTATGTTGATACTGTGCAACATACGTACTATTCGCAATGACTAATTCCCTTAGGATTTTAAAATCCCCGTGCTGTCTAAAAGGGTTTAACCCTAATACAATCAATTATTGACAATTTTTTAAAGTCAAGATTCTCATCAAATCTGAGATATCTACATACCTAATTATGGAAAACTTGTTGGCCCCAGCTCCTCAAAAGATTCGTAGATGTTCTCCTTCAGTATAAAAACGAAAATATAAAAACTCCTATACAAATACACAACAATTTGTCGAAGTTGCTATCAAACTATGATTTCAAGAACTTTGTTGGTTCTGTGCCTATCCAAGATTTAGACTGCCTAAAGCCAAAACATTAAATGTATGAAATTGATGAATAAGCGGATGAATAGGATGCTTTACCTATCAAAAATTTAAGTGCTAATGATTATTGTTTCAGACTCCGCTTCCTAATATTAAATTGAAGACTAAAGAAGAAATCAACAGAGAGGTATGAACATTACCATTTTTGTTCTTTTTTCAAAATAACCCGTTGATATAATTTTATAATTATTATTTAAAAAAAAAAAAAAAAAAAACTAATCACTGTATTTTAATATGTATGTTTTGAAATTGTAACCTGATAAACGGTGTAAGTGATAAACTTATAATGATTATTCACATCTTTGAATGTAACTTAATTATGACTATATAACATACATTGGTAATCGAGATTGTAAATTGTTAATCATCACAAAACTACAAAAGGTTTTGTGTAGGCCCACACATCTATCTCTCTTAACAACCATACGGAAAATACCAATAGCACTCATCAAATAATTCTAGAACACTAGAAAAATACGTCCTCCACAAATTGTATTTATATATCAGACTAACACCCATTAATAAGGTGATGATAATATGTCTTGGCATCACACTTGATTCCAAACTTGACTGAAACCACACATTGAGTGGAAAGTTGAAAAAATCACTTATAACTTATTCTATGATTGGATTTATGCACAAAAATGGTGATTATCTCCTAAAATAGCGTACTGGATATACCAGGCCATTATTTTGCCCAGACTACTCTTTCGTGTTGTAGTGTGGTAGCCAGAAGTTAAAAATAGTAAGTATCTTGGTAAAATAGAAAGACTTGCTTGCATGCTAATAGTGGGGCTTTTTGTACCACTCCTAACAGAAGCATTCAACTTACTCTCACAGTGGTAAATTCCAAGCAAGCTGTAATAAGGCTGAATATTCTGGGAAAATGGGTGAATGTTGTCAGTCATCTCTTCCCCTAGTACAACTGCTACTAGTGCCACTAACGCACCAGAAACCCTAATGCCCTCTGATGAAATGAGGAGGAAATATTTCTGGAATCTTGAAACCATCTTTAAAATTAAAAATAGAAATGAGTGGACCAACCAACAGATACCTGCTGATACCGTGGATACCATCAATCCCGCTACACAGATGGTTCCGAAATAGACAGGGAAACTTAATCATCCTCAGTTTTTTTTTTTTTTTTTTTTTACCAGCCATGGAGTTGCGGACTTCAACAGTCTTGACAAACTCGAGTTGTCACTTTACAAACCCACAATACTTTTAACGAAAAATTGGCATTCTTACCTACAGTCATTAAAGCCTGACAACCTACTAACTATGGAAAACGAGGTTCGCCTGAATAACCTATATCTTCCAGATCATGAAAAACATGACTGTGGATCGATTGGAACTAGCATTTGCAGCTCTAAAAATGCTTGTGTTCAAAACTGTATGAGAGAGATTTTACCTAATAGCTGCAGTTGGATTGACAGCCATTCCACAAGATTCAAAACATGATCAGCATCCACAGTTTTGGAAACTGCTTACACTGTGTTTTAAAGAAACACAAATTGTGGAAGGGGAACAGGTTTGCCAACTCACTTCAACAAGTGCAAATGTTTACATTGAAGAAGTAGACACTGTGCCTTCAGCTACATATGTATGGATGTTAGCAGCAGTTGTAAGATGTGCGTACAATTGCCGCTGTCATACATGGGTACTAGTAGTTTGCACACTATGCTTTTCATTATAATAAAAGCATATCATTGTGACGTTTATCATTGGTGAAATATGATGTTGATGGCAATAAAAATATTTATTTATTTATTTGGGATGTTTCAAGATCGTGCAGTCGAGAAGCTGAGCCGTTTGATCTTGAACTACAGCAGTTGTCTTTCAAGACCATGTGGTTTGAGTAGTTGCTACCACCTGCGTTAACAGGTTACAGAGATTCCCATTTCAACTCATATGCTTAGGTATAGGCTAGGTCACCGTCGTCAAACTGCTGTCACTACCGTGAGGATAAACATAGTTTAAGGTACCTACTATTCCAAAAACAATCCTCCACTAACAGGAAAGCATTGTGAAGCATATCTAATAGTTTTTCATGCTGCAGGTTTAGTTTGAAACCACTATTGAATCTTAATCTCTACTTCTGTTGGTTTTTTCTAGTATCACTACGACTTCAGGCTCGAAAGAGAATGTTCATAGCAAAAAGAGAAAGAAGAACATCTGGAAATCCATGAAGTGAAGAGGGTCAGTAAACGAGCCATCAGAAAGCTCTGCGGTCAACGCCCTTGATGGTTACATGCATCCCTAATGGTTCTTGTAGTCGTTTTATACAATATAAAATTAATTTATAAAGTTATTTCTTCCAGTGGAGTAGAAAATTTTGAAAGTGGTGCAATCGTGGGGCACTGGTCTGATCTTTTTGAAAATTGTATTTTCAAGCCATTGGACAGATAAAGCCTCAAAGAAGTACCTACATTATTTCCTGCAGTATTAATTTATTTGTGGAGGTATCATGTTCGTTTTGTAAAATTTTCATGGACATAAGATGACTAAGTTCATAAATTACGAATTGAATGTCTGCAGTATTTTCGACTCATTAAATTGATGCAAAAGCCCCGAGAATACGTATGTAAGTTTTGATATCCTTATTCACAGCCGAGATCTGATCCTTCATTTTATATTTATTTGTTTTCAAACTATTCCTTATCCGAAAAGTTTCGTAAGATTATATATTTTCAGCGATACGCTTTTTTTAAAATTGATACTGCAAATCCAATAAAATGTGGCCCCATATTTCGCAAAAATACAAACTGAGCCGTGCTTTGTTTTGTTATGAATATAATATAATATTTTAGATTCAGTTTGATGAGCAAAATAATGCAGAAAAATTCTTGGTAGCTTGAAAAAACTTGCTCTGAAATTAATATGCAGGTCAGTTTTGTGCCAAATTAATGATTTAATAGGTAACTAAACTTTACTATTTAAATAATGTGTTCTCTTCATCCGATGAAAACTTATTCTACTCTAAAGAGTACTTTGACGACTCCTGTTTGTTTTCTGCTCCTAACAATTTACTGTTCATTTGTTGATATTAGGACGATTGTTTGCTTTCCATTTCGTTAGAATGATGCCTTGAATTAATAGTAAATTCTACACTTGAGTACCCCTACTCAGTATTACAGGAATGGTGCTGTTGCTAGGTCTCGTTGGCTCAAACTTAGTAAAATGGTTCAAGTATTGCTTTTTTTTTTTTTTTGGTTCAGGTAGATGAATGGTCAGTGGAGCCCATTTGGTTTGTGATGTGATTGATGAATACTTGGTCCTTCTTTCAAGCAATGCGTCTTTACTTGTAAAACTCCGTGGTGTCTATGGTCTATTATATTTACCTTATAACCTACAGGCAATAGTACAGATTTGTAGATCTAAACTTATCAGTCGCATTTGTAGCTTGGAGAGATGCGATACATATTGAATCGGGATAGATGTGACATCAGGGTGGGGGCAATTTTAGTTTGTTCCAGTATACCAAGTGTGGTTGGTTAATTTTAGTTCATGGTCTTCTCAATTGTGGTTCGCCATTGGTTGACTGTGGTTTAAATCTCAGCTACTGTTGCAGCAACATCTAAATAGTATGGTTGAGTGATTGCTTGATGCAAGTGGACATAACATCAGATGTGACACGGGGATCACTAAAGGAACCCTCGGTTGCCTCACTAAAAGGCACCAAAAAAACACTTCTCCACTCAACAGACAGTCACTGCGGCACCATTGACCGTCTTACCAACAGGCACATGGCTCAGGGCGCACAGTGCAATGTGAGTGGCTCACGGTGAGCCTACCCGGTATCGACATTCCGGCATTGACTTTCTGGACCATGCAGCTTTAACTTTTAACCACGAGACGCTGCTGCTCATGAGTGCAACAGGGGCCCACCCTGCACGAAATCAAGCGGTCTCCCTAGCTGAAGCTCTTTCAGTGTCCCCACATGCGTTTGCAGTTGTGATCTTATGTATTTTCTTCGTTCAACCAATGTTCCCGGCAGAATCTCTTATATAGGATGATTTTTCATGAACTTATTTTTCGAAAATACAGAGTTACATAAGGAATGAAAAAAATATTTTAGAAGTCTGTGAATTACGTGGAAGGTTCAAGTTTAAAACCATGATTTTGCTTCTGTAATGAACCTTAACAATAGTTTTATAGCAAGTAAAGATTGTAGCAAGAGAGACCCTTTACTTCTACAGGCAACACAGATTGTTTAAGAATGTAAAGACGCCGGCTTCGACCCCACTGATATTTCGGTTCCTCACACAAAAAGGCGGGATTCGGCTGCAGAAGGGTCAAAACGTTTATGCACAACGCTCACTTCTGAGCTAATAGGTTGAAATTTGGTTCATACCGACTGCGCCAATTGTTATGGCCCAATTAATCAAACTGCTTCGGCTGCAGGAGTTTCCTTTCATATATCAAATATAATGGGCAATTTGTATGACTTCATCAATATTTGTTTGTTTTTGGATTAACAAAGAACTGCTAAACAAATAGGTGCTGGAGGAACTTTTCAGTAATGTTATATGCCACGAATAAAATACATGTGGCGGTAACAGTTTGCATCAGATTGATTTGGTCTTTGCATGGGTAGCTCTCACTGTATTATGAGATTGGCTGATCCTGGGTGAGTAATAAAGGATCCTTTAACACCTCCGCTCTACTGCCATTTTCTAAATGCCTGATTCACCCAACATTTCTCCACCCATTAGTGGTGTATCATCCCTTTTACCGAACAATATTGCTCACATTTTGGTTATGAAACTTTTCTGGATCCCGACAGTCAATATTTTAGAAATCATTTCATTAAATTAATGAAAAAATGAATATTTTCTGTCTATAGTATTGCAGTACTAGTAAATGGGTAGATGTAAGTTTTTCATTCTCCTCGTAAGTTTTCTCTTCACAAATAACAACCCAAGAAAGAATTTTAGACCCAAACAAGTACCCCACTTCATCCATATAAATAGTGGTAAACATTAGATTTTAAGGTATTATTTAGACAAGTGAATCATTTTATATGTTGCGTATAATTCAGTTCCAATTCATCAAAATCCTTGGGTCATTACAACTTGTATTGCAGTTATAGTTATTCAGTTCTAGTAGTTCCTTACTCCAAGATCTATCAAGCTGTCTTAGCGCCCCTCATAAATTCTAGTCCCATTTCTTATCAGAAAGATAACATACATAACATTTTCCAAGTATTATTTATCTCAGTTTTCGTTTTATTGTAATACTCTTCTATTGTGTTCTATGGTTTCCTACAAATGTTTGCTCAATATTATTGCACTTAATTATTCAATAAGTTACTGCCTTACTTTTATTTTATTTTTTCTATTATGCACCGTAAGGTTGATAGTTGACTTGTGGGAAAAACAGATACTATCCTAATAAAAAACCCACATTTACATGGCTGCCAGAATAACCAAAATAAATGTTCTAGGTAATAACATGATTTTTGGTGTTTAATTTATTGTGAAGAATATCTCTAAAAAAGTTTGCGATAACCCATTATTTATTCCTTCTTAGTCCGTAAAACATGGATTTTTTTTAAAGGAAAAGAAGGTGATCCTGATGGGTATTGAGGCCAGAATGAAAGTCTGAGTGAGTACTTGCGATGTATGAAACTTGGGAAGAACCACTGCACACTACAGGGAGATTGGAAAACATGAAACACGTTTTGAAAGTTATGAGAGCCTAAAGACGGCATATAACGGGTGGGAAACTTTTTGTAGTGACAAGGGGTTGTCTGAAGAAGATTTATGATAGATATGTGTGAAAAGCAGTAGCAAGTTTTGGGAAGTACTGCTTTCTTAAGCTTACTCTAGTTTTACTTCCCTGACAGGTTTTTATAACATTTTTGAGCTAGTTACCATCTCATTGCAAAATACACAGAAAAGTGAATCCAACAAGAAGAAAGAAGAAGTGGTTCCTCATTTGGTTCTTACATCTAATTCGGTTAATTATCTAGTTTTTAGAAATCATTTCCTTGTAAATCCATACCTTATTCATTTGTTAGACCGAATATTCATACATGTTGATATCTATGACACACTGCACGAGTTTTTTTCGTTTTCTGCACTTAGGTAATACTTGAGTCCCTTCCTAATTTTGAATATTGTGGGGTTGTTACTCTTTTATCCCACATCACAGACCTGGGATGATCAATTGGAATTTTGATTTTGAATTGTTATTGAAAACAAACTTTCTATTCCAAACTAATTTTGTGATGCCTGTAGTAACTACACTTATATCTCTTGACTTCCTTAAAACATAGTATTTCCATTTTCCAACCCTATAAGCTTCCTTACGATCAGCAATCCTTGTTTGTCATCATAGTTCTTCCATCATGGAACCTATCCAAGACTACTTCAAGTACCTATCTAATCTTTTATTGTGCCTGCAATATTTTTCACCTTTAGGCAGTATACGCCTTGCTGGTTCCTCTGCTGTTTTACCTCTGTTTTCATATTACTGTATCTTGGACTATTTGTTATATTCCTATCCTGGTGTGAGACTGACAGTTAGTTATGAAGGCGTTGGAAGGCATTCTATAAATTTTATGTAATAGGATTTTATGAGATAGTTATGTTTAGATTATAAAGAATAACATTGTGAAAGTTTTCATTCTGGAACAAGCTTTTATTTACCAATATCAGGTAGATATCATCATCATTCGGGAAAGATGGGCAATGAGAGAAATCAATGGGGCATCACAGCCAGAATATAATCCAGCAGGTTGAAACTTTTCCGACTGCTGGCATAGATTCAAAGTTATACATTTCATTAATGGCCCGTTGTAGCCAGCTCCTGAAAACGTCGAAACTACCTCAGCACTGAGGCTGTTACGGTTGTGCGGAAATGTGATGCACCTGATAACCCATGTGTGCTCACATTTATCTCGGTGGAGGCGACCAAGCCTGTGCTACCTGACCTACCATCCTTAGTAGGATCGCAATAGCACAATGGTCCTACAGGTCTGACGTCAGGACGAGTGAACTCCCTTAGTAGGTTTTAGCTGGGAGTCGCTACCTGTTGGAAAAGTGATGATCTATTTTGCACCCCTCGCCCTCCTCAAACCCTTAACGTCAGAAATTTCTGTTTTAGCAAGTTATTATACACGCCGTTCAACCTGCCATTATCAAATTTTGGGAATAACTCTAGATTTAATATTTGGGTGTTGGTATGAAGAGTTTGTTTCCCTAAATCCCCCCCCCCCCCCCCCCCCCCAAAGTTGCATTCAAATTTTTGGAAAATTTTCATCTCAACTTGTAAAAATGACTCATGATTAAGACATCCCCGTAGCTATTTTTAGATCAAATTGAAAATAAAGGATCTAATCGACCAAAACGCAACAGCCCAGATGCAATGGGCCCTTACGAAACCAGAAATACTCGTAAGTACCTACACGCATAAACTTGGTAACTTATGAATTATTGATTTATTAAGAGGTATTATCCAACTTTGACTTGACTAAGGTAGCACGATAAATCGGACCTAAACACACCAAAACAAACACCTTACTTCTGTGGTTCCTAATTCTCCTGGTTTCATGTTACATGGTAATCATCACGACAAATTTCAAACGGTGAATTATAATTTCAAGTCTATAACAGCCAAAGAAAAAATAGAAAATCAATAAAAACCCAGATTTAATAAGTTTTCTTAACTTTTCTCTAGCTTCAATCAACCTAAAATAATAATAATGATTCAGATCTTAAGTACTTTGATCCTAGGAACATCCCTTTTAAAATCCTTGGAAGTATATCAAACTTAATGCCTATCGATTCCTTGAATGAGAGTATTGTGTAAATTAAATCGTCATTGGCCTCTTAATATGTACCTAGTATTGACTCAAAATAAAAATTAAATAAATGAAATAATAATTGAAAATAATAAAAATAAAACACTTAAACGCATTGAACAACAGGGAATACCGTTGGGTTTCGGAGGGAGAGAATAAGTAGCTTCTCTTCTTAGTATAGTTTAATCGCTAAGCGCTTTCGCCCATAGGGCCTCGTCAGAGCTTTTTTTTTTATGAGTTAAAATCGTCATATCTGATAGGGGGACCCATCCTGTCATTTCGGTAAGAAGTATACCTCGTCATTGAAGGCTGAGGAGGGGTAATTATCTTTTTTTTAAAACGGTAAAATATACGCAGTGAGAGCACTTCCGTGACGAGGTATACTTCTTACCGAAATGACAGGATGGGTCCCCCTATCAGATATGACGATTTTAACTCATAAAAAAAAGCTCTGACGAGGCCCTATGGGCGAAAGCGCTTAGCGATTAAAATATACTAAAAAGAGAAGCTACTTATTCTCTCCCTCCGAAACCCAACGGTGAAAACCTCAAGCCTACCAACACTTAATAATACAACAGGGAATATAGGCCAACAAATTTTTGTAAACAAGGATCTCTTTTGTGATATTTTACCCATAAAACTAGGAGATGAACTATGTAAAATAAGTTTTATATAGTTCATGTAAATTATAGGAGGAAATCAAGAAATAATCACCCGGAAAAAGTGCACTTTTTCAGCATTCTCTCAAGGCCTAATTCTGCATTCTCCCGATGCACAGCGAAACAATTTGTTGGCACTGAAAAACGTAGCTGAAATTTTTCATTCAATGCCGTTTCCTGCTACGAAAATGTAATACGTAACCCTTTAGAAAGGGTAACAGTTCAGAACTCTGTTGCATTAATTTACATGCAACCTTGAACGAATCTCAATTTCTGCTATTGAAATATTCAGCACGGAACCTCTTTTTGAAGGCGCTGAATACCACCCTACACCCGTTTTAATATTGCTGGCCACCCCCTGGCACTATCATTGTGAAACGACCTCTATTAGGGAGACTACATTAGGCCGGAATGCCTTGTATTTGCTCATATTTCGTCTTGAATATCGATTCTAGGAACGCAGAATCACTGCTTTGCACGATGCAAACTTTATACTCTGAAGGGCTCTGTGAACAATAAATTAACTATTGGTAAATAATAGTAGTTTTCATTGTTTTACACTGAAAATGCACGACTATCTGCATGTTGGGAAGCAGTGTGAAGCCTCGCATCAAATACTACAATTCTAAAACCTTGCGCTAATTGTTTGCTATCGATTACAGAGATAACATTGTCAATATTGATTGATCGGTTTCATTTCTTGAATGATTTTGAAAAGAGAGAAAGATATACATTAGGTATGAGGGGCATTCATGGTTCATTCTGAATTGACGAAAATCGATTAATCGAAAAAGATGGTGTCATGAGGTTTCTTCATCAAAACCTCAAAAATTGCAGGTTACCTCCATGCCACGTTACAAGTGATAAGCGATACATTTATTTGTAAAACAGTAAACATAAAAGCAAACAATCTATAAACTTAAACTACTACTACTACTTATCGATTGTAGTTACGTTTCGATGATTGGTTACGTTACCAAGATTTTGTTACGCTCCAGGAAAATAACTCGCAGTTGAAGAGGTTTGATCACCCTGACCTCATGGCTCAGATCAATGGAGTGTTGCAAATACGGGAAATTTCGAAATTACGAGTTCGAATTCCGGGCCGTTACAGTGGCGCAGTCAGTTGGACCTGAAATCATGCGAAACAATAATTAATTAAATCCCTCTCGAACCAAAAGACTGTAAACATCACTTTTCCTGTCGTTAGCACCTTTCATTTCCTCACTCACTTGAGTCAAAACACACCGTGACAATGGCCTCGCTCGACTGCTGACTTGTTCCAGCAAGCATCTGCTGAGCCAACAGCCTGCAGTTTCACTTTGTCATTCGTCCGACCCCGAACCAGCCAAGACTGCTGGTATTTGACTGTTGATTTGACACTTTCCGGGGAAATGTTATGCTCCAGGAAAATAACTCTCTCATGATGCGGATTTGAGTAAATTAATATACCTTTTGCTGTTACTGTTCATAGAATAATTTGATACAAATATGAACCAAATTCAACTTTGAGCCAAATATTTACGTTTTTCTTCTCTCACCTGCTGTTTGTCTGCCTCACATTTGATCATTTTTAATTTTTCACTGATTTAGTAGTTTTGTTATAAGTAACTATAAATCATGTTCATACAACATTGTAATACTATATTTACTTTAATATTTATATGCTTTTTTATCAATGTAATCTTATACCTATCTAATTTGTGTTGTTTATGAACGAATTATGTTAACCTTTTTTTCTACATTTATTTTGCGATATAATTTAATCGTGGCGCTTTTTTTCTTTGGTTTGTTATTACCTTAATATTTTATATTGTATTTATTTATTCAGTGATAATTTTCTGCCAAACGTAAACGTAGGTTCTTAATGACGAATGTGTGCTACGTCAATGATGATTATCAGGGTGATTCAAAGGGGCGTTTGAAAAAATGTAAGCAGATTTCCCTGTATAAATTCAATACTGGTGTACAAAAATTTGTCTCAAATTTTTAGACAATATACCTTCTTATTCCAGTTCAATTTCAGAAGTAGAATGTTTGAAAATTGTTTCAAATCTAATTCATGTACGAACATCACACTTCTTGTTATCTGTAATATCACTGCTGTTACCTACTCTCGCATCTAGGACTTTACGTTCAGGAGCACAGTCAGATACCCCACCACTTTTGTATGATAATTGGCCACCTTATAATAAACGGGCCTCCGTAGTAGATTAGAATGATGTGTATAGTTTGGCGAAATACTCGCAAGCTCGCATCTTAAAAATTAAAAAAATTCTAAATCTATCCTTTTAGTAAAATACTATATAGTTGGAAAAATAGTTAAGATTACGTTTAAAAATATTTCTGAGGTTGAAAAAAGAAGCAAAAAAAATAAGTGCCGTGTTGTGTTTGAACCTACGACCCTTTTCTCCATAGGCAATAGCTTTAACCCCTTGGCCACAGAGGACGTTAGCAGAGATGATCAACTCCAGTACATCCCTGCTGGAAAGGGGATGGCCCTGGTGGTGGGAGTTCCGACCGTGCCCTTGAACATCTACTCCATCTAGGTTCCGCCCTTTTTCCATTAGTGTAACTATTGTGCCAATGTATGTTTTTTCAAATATGAAACTTCTGTTTACAGATACCGGGTTTATAAAAAGAAAAAATAGATAGGCATTACCTATCTAGTGTGTACATCATTTTAGTTTTTCTTTGAATAATCTTGATGCTCAAATTGAAGATGATATTCTCTTTGACTCGTGAGTCAGTGCCCAAAAATGTAACTGAAACGATGAAACTGAAACTGATTATACTGCAGAGGTTTACTCCACCTTGAAATCTTCAGCATTTTGTATTCCCATTTCCCAACAACTATTTTTGTTCTATCAAGGGGAAAACTAATAAGACATTTTCTGATTTGCGATCTTGTAAAAATAAAACCATAGTTAATATAGATTAGAATTTTATTATATATTATGAATGAAGAGCTTAGAGTTTATCTTGTAGATTTTACTGTTGACAGAATTTTTAAAAATCGTATCCCATCTTTGTTCTGAAAATTGATGAAAATGTTGAAAAGAACTGAAAAGCGTTGAAATGATTAGCTTCTATTATAGTGAAGGTGCCAATGTACATTGCAGATGATGTATTTTATGAAAACGTATTGCCATATTATTTTGTTTGCATAGATTTAAAAAAAAAAAAAAAACAGCTTATTTAAATTGTTCATTTCAGAGCGTTTTCAACAACGTCACGTTAGTACCTACTTCGCATTGTTATATATAATATAATAAAGAAGAACTAGTTGATTTCAAGAGTTGACTTATTTCCTGTGCGTTTGGATCATACGGAAAAATGATATTATGTTGTTTACATATGATGAGGGGTATCGAAGTTCTACTGTCCTAGTATTTTTCCCAACCGTTAGGTTTCTCAAGGGTCCATTATAGTTTTTTGGAGAATTTTTGCTTTCTATGGAAGCTGACATTACATGACACTCATGACAGTAAGTTGTTGTCCAGTGACTATAGAAAACGTACGAACTAATATGGAGCTACCTACTCCTGTTCCATAAAATCCGTGAAGGCGGAACGGGAACTCTTGATTTCCGTACAGGGCTGCCCCCACATCATCCGACAACCTGCCTGTGAGGACTGCTCAGGGGTTTCTAGCTGGTGTTCTCGTAATTTTTCACAAATCGACAATGACTGTCCAAGAATCTGTTCGAAGGATCGACAAAGTTGTTGTTCTTCTAATCACGGAAGGACAATTAAAGGAATTGGTCAATTTTAATTATGTATGGAGTGGTTGATGATGACAAACTCAAAGGTGCGTTCCTAGCCTATTTCAATGCAACTGCCGTTAGGAACACAGTTTTTAATAGTCCAAATTTCTCTGTATCATATCAAGCATGTTTAGGTGCCATCTTCTGATCGATTAAGTGAGCTATCACAAAAATAATGTATAATTAATGCAGAGATATTTCATACTGCTTAAGTGAAAGAGCAAGGCATCTTGACAGCATTTGCTTTAGGATAGGCCAGGAACGCACCAGTTCGTTATCATCAACTATTCCATACAAATTAACGAATATGTTTAATTCTACTTCCACATTCCACTTGTCCTATGAAGTACAGAAGGATGACAGATGCCCGTTCAGGGCATCCTGGCTCTGGACTGGCCAAATGCGGACAGACACATTGCCAACATCATCATTTCCTTTATTTGTCTGGTTGCCTCTCCTTACTTAGTAAATTATTGTTGTGTATTATGATTTTAAAAAACCTTGTGGGGAGCAACCGTCCAGGTTAGCATCCATCTTATGTTTTCCCTAGGTTGGTTTTCATGGATAGCATACATTGTGGAAAGCAAAACTCTCTGTTGTCTGTTGTGACGGTTCACAGCATCTCAAACAAGAATGTGTTAGGGCCCAAAACCGTATGATGCCTCGACAGAACTGGAACTCATGTTATTTCCTGAGAGAAGCTCAGAAACTGGCTGCCACCTTTATTGTCCACTCAGCTACCAAGGCCAATTTAACGGAATCTCTTCGAGTGCAGGGGTTTTCCTTGAACTTTCCTTGCTCTCCAGGCTCAAATATCAGCCATCTCGTCTTAATCGGGCTCTGGCGAACGACGGGTGAAACTGAGGAGTCTCAATACCGCACCCCGGTTGTTGCAGACCATGCAATCCTGACGGAAATTTGTGCAACGAACCCCAGTTCCGTTGAATGAAGTGGCGCCTCAATTTTTTGACATTTTATGATGTCTTTACTTTGGCACATAAACGGAAAAAGCGTTACGGTTGGTTTTCTGATGATTTCCGCTTACAACCGAGCCGTTGCTCAAAATTCGTTTACCATTCGTTCGAAAGCTCTCGATTTATCCAACCATATCATGTTAACTACTGCGAAGTGCGTGGCCAATGAGCATAGTTATATGTATAATTGTTTTCACACAGGTGATCATTCTCAATAATTGATACTGTGAACATGATTGCAACCGCTTGTTAATTTCTGATGATTTCATTGAGCTAGTGTTTCGATGATATGATTCATAGCAGGTGATCCGAATATTGCGAGAACGGTTGATTTGTGAAGCGATATAGCACCACTATAATATATAGCACCAAGTAGTCAATCCCTTAGTAAAAATTCAGATCAATTGGAGAAATAGATCAGGATGATTTGTATAGTTTCCTGGCCTGGATGCTCGCATCTCAAAAATACATAACATAAAGTAGTCAATCCCTTAGCAAAATATAGATTAGCTAGACGAATAGATCAAAATGACGTTTTAAAATATGACTTGAAATTTTAAAAATAATGAATGTTCATAAATATGTTTCGGAGATTGAATTCAAGTGCAAATAATATATATTTATTAAACCTGGGATCGAACTGTATACCTCCAACACAGTAGTCCAAAACGGTATCCACTAGACTACGGAGGACTACAGCTAGTAATGAACAATCATAGAACTTCGCTTCTCATTAGGGAGCTTATTTTCATTTCCGTCAGGAGTGCTTGGTCCGCGACAACCTGAGACTCCTGTGATGTGGTGAAATCCACCACCTCTTTTCAACAGCCCTTTTCAGGGCTACCAAAAAGAGGTAGGCACACCACAAAAATAATTTTATAAGACGTCGAGTTACAACTCTGTCAAACAAAATATTTCACCAGAGAGAAAATACTAAATTCTCTCCCAAAAGTGAAATATTAAAGATTAACACGCAAGGCGACCTCCCCAAACATTTACTGGGCGAGATAGATGCGACAAAAAGTTCGAAACAAGTCGCCTTGAATGAAAACCTCAAACAGGAAAACTCAAGGCCGTTCACCATCAGCCACCCCCGGGGACCCCCCCCCGTCCCCCTCAAACGCGCGGCCGTCAAAGCCACCCCCCGGGGTCCCCGTCAAAGCAACGGACGCAGGGAAACCAACTCGGAAGACCAACTCAGCTATCATATGCACAGATACTGGGAAAACACTGTGCGAACCAATGAGATTGCACAGTAGAATTAATGAAATTAAGCGGACCAACCAGGAGGCGGCAGGAGGCGGCCACCTCCCTATAAATACCCCGCTAGGAGCCCTCCGAAATTCATTCCACTCTCCGCTCTCGACGACGACACACTCTGAAGTACGAAGATTTCTACACGCACCAAGCTGACGAACCTTCTGCTACACGAAGTCATCTCAAGAACGAGTTTTTTAACTGCTTTCTACAAGCCAGTCCTCCTCTCCACGCAGATCTCGCATTGGCATCTACGAGTCCAGTGATTATTCATCCTGCTCATTGCCCAACGTAGTTCTTCTGTTAGGACGCCACCCGGTGCAGCTATCGATATCATCTTTAGCTCGCACGCCCGAGGGACGTTCCGAGCCGTGTCACCCGGATTACATAGCCTTAAGCTCGTAGTCGACCGTTGTGGGCACGCCGGTAAATTACTCAGCTCCTCCGCTCTAATTTAACCGTCTAAGGAAGCTTTTTCAAAGCTACGAGGTAGGACCCTGCCATCTGACATTGGAAAGACGTTCTGGCAAGCGAGTCCACCTCCAAAACCCTCTATTATTCACACATAGAGGCATCGAAACGAGCTAAAACTCGATCAATTCGATGGAACGCCGGCCTTCCTACTTTCCCTTGCAGGGGAGGAGGGCGACGGCGAAGCTGGGCCGAGTAGTCCACGCAGTGCGCCCTACCGGCCACACGGCGAGCCCGCTGAACCCAGCGACAGCGAAAGGCACGGCCCTCACGTCCGAATCGCCTTCTCGCCCGACGTATTCGTTCGAGAAACTTTCGAACAAGCCTCGCCTATACAAAAGATCGAGGAAACTTTTCAGACTCGCTCTGAAGCCGATCATTACGATTCGACCAAGCTGTCCGAATACCCACGATATTCGACGCAAGCTTACTCGGCCGATCCGAGTGTCAAATACACTCCAAATGCACAAAAAACGAAGGATACTTTTCAGTACCTCAACCAAGCCCAACATATTCCCCTTTCAGATACAAATCTAAGGCCGGAATATTACAAAACGGCTCAGTACAAAACTGATCGAACCCAGCACTTGGTACACGAGCCTAGCGCTCCACGCGGCTGCGACACGGACTATCCCCCCTTTCAGTCCGCGAAACCAGTTGACCTTGGCGGCTCCGCCCGCATTCCTCGCGGGGGTGGCCTGGAGACCAACCCGCATAACCGGGATATAAATGTCCGACTTGGTCTACCTACGCCAAGTCAAACCTATATAAATCCACTACAAATGGTGACCCCGCCTTTGAACAGGCTCAACACGGAGCATTTCGTTCCCTCTTATGAAGCTAGTGGATTTCAGGGAACCACTGCGGGCGTGCGACCCCCGCCGGGCCTCTACGCCCCACATCTCACGCAACATCCCTCTACACAAGGTGGTTTTCAAGCACTTTTAGAGGAGATGGGAGATTATCAAAAACCAGTCTTCCAAAAGAAAAATATTGACCGTGCACTCGCCGAGTTCGATCAATACTGCGTGAGAAAACACATGAGAACGCAAAACGAATGCTTCTCAGCTATATACAAGTGGGTACCAGAAGAAATGAGGGAAGCTATCGACTCAGCTTACCTCACGGCACCCCACGCTCCCTACGAAGAGGCCAAACAGCGCCTCCAACGAGAATATGGGTTGTCCTTACAGGACAGGCTCCTCGCACTCGAGGACCCCGCATCTCTCGCCAAAAAAACCCAGCACCAAGTACCACGAGATGTACTCGAAAGCTGTTGGGTACTTTTCGGAAGCTCTAATCACTCAAAAGTGGATTGAGACTCTTCCCATCGAAGCACGAGGTATGGTCGCAGCTCAGCCTACCACGACCTCCCCGGCTCGACCTAGCTGATACGCTACACGCGTACAGAGCAGAGAATACTTCTCTGAACATACGAGGAGTTGAATCTACTCCGAAACCCATAAATACTGGTTTCAAAAAGGCCCTCCCGAAACAAGCTGAGTTCAAACCTCAACCAGTGGAGAGTAAGCCTCACAAACCGACGGCCTATGTCTGTCGTAACCACGCACGTTTCGGTAACGAAACTCGCAAATGTTGCAGACCCCAGAACACTGCACTTGGAAGACGAACACCGCATTCCAAAACTAACAGAAAGGCTGCGACTATAAGCCAGCCAAAAACACGGGTTTCTACCGAAAATACTCAGCAATCGGTACAAGAAAGTACCGTTCCGACTTCCGACACAGAGAATTCGGAAAACGAATAACTGCCAGTGTATCTGAGCCTATACGCCGGCAGTCTACTGAGTATAAAAGGCTTTTTTTTCAAGTGCAAACTAAATGGCACTGAATTTCTCATCGACACGGGAGCAGATGTGAACATTCTGCCCCACAATGTCACAAAAAAATTGGGCTTAAAAATTCGTAAGTCCAACGTAAAGCTCACAGCAGCTAACGGAGCCCCTATAGATACACTAGGGCGAGCTGACACAACAATTAACATCGGCCTCGGGACATGACCACCGAGTTTATGATCACGAAAGTTGATCTAGCGATCCTAGGTATCTCCCATTCCTCGAATCTTGGGATATCGGAATACGGGTCAAACACAAGTACATTTATAAAGATAAAATGAAGTGCTATGCCGATCAAAAATAGCTGCAGTCATGAACAAAAAGTTCACTGACGAACAAATTGCAGCTACTATCCCTCATCGTGACAATACACCTCAACCAGAGGACGTGCAAATCACGGAGGACGAAAACATTCGCTCTATCATTAACAAATACAATGATAAAATGAGCAAAATTCATGGTAAATGGAAGAACAACGGGGTTTACCACCGTAATAACCACGGAAGGAACTCCAGTACACTTCTGAGCAAGACCCATGGCAGGAGCAAAAGAAAAACGGGCTCAAGTCAAAAAAGACTTTTGACGAAAATGCTTTCAGAAGGCATAATTGCACCATCGGATTCCGAATGGGCATCTCCACGTTACACTGTGTGCCAAAAAAAGACGGGTCATGGAGAATCACCGGCGATTACCGTTTCCTCAACGCGAAAACGAAGAAAGACGCCTACCCTCCTCCTCACATTCACTCGTTCCAAGCAAATTTACATGATACGCAAATCTATTCAACAATAGAATTTAAAATCAGCGTATTATCATATTCCGATGCACCCAGATGACGCTCATAAAACGGCGATTATTACACCTTTCGGTCTTTATGAGTTTAAGAAAATGAGCATGGGTTTGGCCGGAGCGGCTCAAACATGGCAAAGATACATGGACAGCATCATGCGAAAATTTGATTTCGCATTTGTATATCTAGATGACATCCTGGTGGCTTCGAAGAATTATAACGAACACATGAACCACCTCAGACAAATTTTTGACAAACTAGGGGAACACGGACTTCGAGTAGGTTTTGATAAATGCATTTTTTCGAAACCTACCGTCGATTTCCTAGGTTTCACTATCTCGAAGGAAGGAATAATTCCTAAACGAGACAAAATAGAAGCCATAGAGCAGCGCTAGAACAAGAAATTACAGACAAACATGGCTCGAAATCGTACCAACCATTGGGATTTTTCAGCAAAGAGATTCCAGAACAATGGAAGAACAAAGCATCATTCGACAAGGAAATGTTCGCCGTTTACCAAGCGTGCATTCACTGGCACAACGACTTGGACGGCAGATCCTTCCATATTTGTTCGGATCACAAGCCTCTGCTAGGCAAGGAGAAATTTGGTGTAACCTAGACCTAGGACACCCTAGACCTTATATTCCAAACGAAATAAGGGAAGAAATAATAAGCCAAATTCACAATTTGGGACACCCAGGTATACACTCTACAGTGTATAAAATTAAACAACGATATTTTTGGCACGGACTACGTGCAGATGTCTCAAACTGGGTCCCTTTAGCAAAAGGAGGGAAACGTTACATTTTGATGATGGTTGATAGAGCAACGGGTTGGCTAGAGGCAGTCCCTCTTAACAACATCGAAACAACCACAATCACAAATGCCTTTATCAATATTTGGGTAGCTTCAAAGGGCGTACCTAAATACATCACAAGTGATCAGGGCACTCAATTTGAATCAGATCTGTTCAATTCCATTATGGAACGTCTCGGAGTAAAACATACTCACACGTTACCATACAAACCATCAACAAACGGGATGGTAGAACGCAGAAATAGATCTTTGAAAGAAGCTCTCAAAGCTCAAAACGAAAATTGGCTCGATGCACTTCCCAAAGTCCTACTCGCCATGCGTACGGCAGTAGACCCGGCGACCGAAACTACGCCTTTCCAAAAAGTTTACGGGATTGATGTACCACTCCCAGGAGACATTTTCGTAACTTCTACGAACCTTTCGGAACCTCTTTTCTTCCGACCTACGCATATTAAACATAATAATACGAAATATGCCGTAAACATGCCCAAAAATTTGGATACATGTACTCATGTCTATATCAGAGTGCCCACACAGCTCACCTCTCTGCAATGTCCTTACACGGGACCATTCAAAGTGGTTAAAAGAGATAAGTTTTCGGTTACAGTGCAAATTGGCGAACATACTAAAAAAGTTCCCAAACAGCAAATCAAACCAGCTTATACTCTACACTGGCCACGGCCGCCCCGCGGCGCTCGTCGAAACCGACGAGGCCGGGGCGCACCACAGGGACGGGACGCGAGGCCTGCACCTCCGCCTCCGCCCCAACTGGCGAGGTTCTCCTACGGAGAGTTCCGAGTAGACCTCCCAGTTCTCCCCCCTCGGCGTCGTCGTTGATAACACGACGTCTTGGGGGGGCCCCTGTGGTACCACCCTCTTTTCAACAGCCCTTTTCAGGGCTACCAAAAAGAGGTAGACACAACACAAAAATATTTATAAGACGTCGAGTTACAACTCCGTCAAACAAAATATTTCACCAGAGAGAAAATACAAATTCTCTCTCAAAAGTGAAATATTAACTAATAACATACAAGGCGACCTCCCTAGACATTTACTGGGCGAGATAGATGCGACAAAAAGTTCGAAACAAGTCGCCTTGAATGAGAAACCTCAAACAGGAAAACTCAAGGCCGTTCAGCCACCCCCGGGGACCCCGTCAAAGCAACGGACGCAGGGAAACCAACTCGAAAGACCAACTCAGCTATCATACGCACAGATACTGAGAAAACAATGTGCGAACCAATAAGATTGCACAGTCGAATTTACGAAATTAAGCGGACCAACCAGGAGGCGGCAGGAGGCGGCCACCTCCCTATAAATACCCCGCTATGAGCCCTCCGAAATTCATTCCACTCTCCGCTCTCGACGACGACACCTCCGAAGTACGAAGAATTCTACACGCTCAGGAAGCTTTTTCAAAGCTACGAGGTAGACCCTGCCATCTGAACATTGGAAAGACGTTCTGGCAAGCGAGTCCACCTCCAAAACCCTCTATTATTCACACATAGAGGCATCGAAACGAGCTAAAACTCGATCAATTCGATGGAACGCCGGCCTTCCTACTTTCCCTTGCAGGGGAGGAGGGCGACGGCGAAGCTGGGCCGAGTAGTCCACGCAGTGCGCCCTACCGGCCACACGGCGAGCCCGCTGAACCCAGCGACAGCGAAAGGCACGGCCCTCACGTCCGAATCGCCTTCTCGCCCGACGTATTCGTTCGAGAAACTTTCGAACAAGCCTCGCCTATACAAAAGATCGAGGAAACTTTTCAGACTCGCTCTGAAGCCGATCATTACGATTCGACCAAGCTGTCCGAATACCCACGATATCGACGCAAGCTTACTCGGCCGATCCGAGTGTCAAATACACTCCAAATGCACAAAAAACGAAGGATACTTTTCAGTACCTCAACCAAGCCCAACATATTCCCCTTTCAGATACAAATCTAAGGCCGGAATATTACAAAACGGCTCAGTACAAAACTGATCGAACCCAGCACTTGGTACACGAGCCTAGCGCTCCACGCTGCGACACGACAC